>JAUZNJ010086557.1:0-50044 GCA_034780135.1 Jordanella pulchra
ATACTTTTCAGTTGGCCAACATTTCTAAAAATCCCTTTTTTATATTAGCCTTAAGTAATATTCTAATTCTGTGACACACAGAATTTTGGATTTTCATTTGTTGCCACTTCAAATCATCAAAATTAAATAAAATAAACATTTGAATGCATCATTCTAATTTACTGGCTTTTACCTGTATATGGTAATTTTTATTTTATATTTTTATATGTAGTTTCAAAAACCGAAAATCAACTTTTGTTTAAACTGGAAAACTACATGGAAAACACTATGAAATAAAATGTACTTAAAAAACTTATAAACAAGCTAAATTATTAATTTTTCCACTACAACATCTCCAAATTCAATTCCAACAAAAACGTAACTCTAGCTCAATTGGTATAGTCTACTCCCATATCAAATGCATTTTTACATTTTGGCCACCAGAGAGTGCTGTCGCTCATCACAAAAGGAGGTTTTTGATGCACATTTAAAAACGTCGCTAGGAGAGAATTCCTAAAGCTTTGCTTTCCATTAACTCAGCAAAAAGACCGCAGTTAAATAATTCATTATTGCTGTTAACATTTTCAACCCTTATTTTTTCACAAACACTAAGCACTGTATGTGTAAAAAGTACTCACATTTTTTAATGAAGTAAAAGTACATTTACAAATTTAAAACAAATGGTTCAAATAGAAGTACAGACTGAACTTCTTTATTATGTAAAAAGTACAAGTTTTACATTGTACTTAAGTACAAAGGTAAGAAAAGTGAAAAGTGAAAACTGAAACAATTTTGCCTCTGTTTTATTGTAGCTGTTACATCATGTCGTTATCAAAAAATGTATGGAAGCAACAAACCAATTTGGAAAAAATGAGGAGTAGAAGGCACATTTGTGTTTTAAGGTAGTGAGTAACAGAAAAAAAATATCATAAATTTAAAATATAAATAAAGAACAAATACTGAAAAAAGCTAACAACTACAGTAACATATTATTTATACTTAAGTGTTTAAACTTATTACTTCACACCTCTGCAAGAAATGCACCTCTAAAGATTAAAGAGTCATATGGCTTCATAAAGTAATAGGAGTTGTTGCAAAGTATGAAAGGAACAGATTGGATTGCCTTACTTTGTGCTCTGTAAATAAGTTTTAGTATAATAAAATACTACAGGTAATCAGTCTGCTTTTAGTTATAAAAAATGGATCTGCGAAGCTTTTCAATTAAGATGCATCCTTTAAATTGTTAAGATTAAATACATTTTTTTCAAGGGAAGGATTTCTCCAAACCTACCTTAGCCATTGTGAAAAGAGATGACGTTTTAAAGAATACTTGATATGAATATTGTTTGTTTTATGGTTAAATTATGATAGAACCACAACCACAACTCTATATCCGACTAAACTTTACAATAGGGAATAAATATCTGTCAACAATTTTTTAATGCAAAATAATTTTTATTAGAACATATAGGAAACTACAAACACTAGCCTTCTTTATACATTTCTGAAAGTCAAAGTATTTAACAGTTTCAGTACATCTTTAGCCAGTTTTATGAAGGCCCACTGTTCAGAGGTGAAAAAGCTACAGATTGCAGACCCCTGCCTTAGGCTGTACCACCAAATCTGCTCTGATGTCAGTCTTCTCTGTAGGGGAAGGAGCAGATATGAAACGTTGCTTTCAATGCCACTAAGATCAGATATGTAAATGCAGTCCTTACTGCTCTCACAAACGTCAGTGCCTGCAGGGGGTGGCTGGTGATTGTACAGCCATGTGCCAGAGCGAGGTTGCTCTTCAGCGCAAGCAAGTCAGAGCGGGGGCTACACAGTGGTTTTAGGAGGGAGTCCTGTGATGTCAAGTTTTTTTGCAGGGCGTGGGAGGGTGTGTGTGCAGAGCCGTTGCATTAGATTCTCCACAGTTAACATGACAGAGGTTGCTTGTGTCATCCCCCGCTGTAGGTGCACAAAGCTGAGACTGTAGTTAGTTTGTGGCCTGACGGTGTCAGGGATCCCGGCCCACAGGCGGGAATCCTAAGTGTCACCCTCCTGTTGACGCTGAGTGTGGGTGATCAAGCTGATGTTGGTGCTCGATGTATGTGCTTTGCAGTTCTAACCTTCTGTGCTTTGATGAGATCAGGAGTCAAAAAGTTGTCTTGGCTCTGTGACACTGTAGTGAAGAGGTCTTAAAACATACAGGCATGGATAAAAAAAACAAAACAATAATCTAGCAACCATAGGCAGAAGTCCTAAAACCCTGATGTTGATCCTAAGGTTATGACCAAGTTTCTTGTTAACTTGACTGCCTTAAACAAGCTTAATGTCTGAGTCACGTCCGCCCATTTCCCAAGCTTTAGGAAAGGGAAGGTAGTTCTGGAAGCTTAAGGTAAGCCTGCTTTTCCCACCACCAGTTCTGATGCATGTTTGGGATGATTGAATCAACATTGTCCAAGTTCCAACCATCTAGCTATTGAATTGAAATAAAGTTAAATATTTAGAGGTAGGTTATTTTTATTGTGCAATGCCACAGTAACACCTGTTATAATGTAGCCTAATAACATGATGCTCCAATTACTTTGCATCTGGTGATAGTAGAGTAGTGAGGATCTTTAAACTTCTTGTCTCTTCTGATCCAAAAAAAAAATCTTTACAATTTTTATGTGAGAGGTTACAAATTTCAATCTAGTCTAAAAGGTGTAGGTCTCTGAAAAGTTGCTTATCCGTCCATATTCTCACAGCCCGACATGAAATAAAACTGACTCCATTACAGAGGAGGACACCTGCTGTTTTATCAGTTTCCAGTTCATGGCAGCCTTATGTCTGGTGGTTCCTGCATGCTCTTGAGTATCTCAACCAATTTTCTTTAACCTGAAAGCTCAGTTTTTTTTTTCCTCCTTACCTTGGTAAAGTAATGACACCCCTGTAGAGATTGTACTTCTAAAATTGTGTAAATCGTGGATTTTTGAAAGTGCAGGTTTGTAGAAGTTGCTCCAAAGGACTCTTCCAACTGCGTTTTAATAAACAAGTTTCAGAATCTCATGGGTGGCTGTTCTGAATATTAAATTACTGCTGCAACATCAACCTTTTTTATTCTGGCAAAGACTAAGTACCAGCTGGAGTTCATCATAATCAGTAATTAGAGTTTAACAGGTTTGGCTAATTAACAATGACCAACTTCAGGATTACTGCTAAAGGAATTGAACCAGTGGATATAGACTATAAAACTGTAATATTAGCAGTATATTAATGATCAAACTCTTTACATGTATTATCATGCTGCTGCTCAGGGAACAAGGCACCTAAATGAAACAGAACTATGCTGTCGGAGGTTGGCGAGATATTTCTTTTAACTTGACCTTCTGCAGATAATGATTAACTCCTTTTTACACTTTAAGAAATGACAGTTTTGTGGCAGCCACATACCCGCGGTGTATATTCCTCTGTTTGCACAGCAAGAATATATTGTATTCAGAAAAGACTGTGAGCTCATATAAAGAATTCCAGAGTTTTTTCCTAAGGTCCTCTCTTTTTCTCTTCTTGAGGTCAGATGAAGCTCGCCGGTCTGCCCAGACTGTGATGTTACCCAAACTTGGCCGAAGTCGTATTGCGCTGAAGTTCCAGCGTTCCTGCTGTGCATTTGCTGGGCAGCACGTAGGACTGGCCTGACCGTGTTATGGGTGCTTTTTACTCTCTACTTCCCTTTTCCTCCTTGCGTGTGTTTGTGTGCATGCCAGAGAGTTAGATGGAAGTATTTATAAAAGTGGAACTGCTGTGAGAAAAATATTGCTGGAAGGTACAGAGCTTATACGTGTTTTCAGCAGAAATGGACTCCTTTACATGTCTGTTTAGTCTGAAAACAGTTAAATACAACCTGTATTGTCAGGAGATGTAAAAAAGGAGCAACTGAGGTAAAAAAAAATAGGAATAAAAAATAAAAAACAGAAAAGGGGAAAAAGGTTGGTCTATAAAAAATATCAAAATGCAGCAACTTCCTCAACAGTAAGGCAAAACGACATGAATTGTTATTTCTTACGGATGTTTGAGTGGATATATTGTGTTGCTTGGTTTTCTCCAAACATTGTTTTTTGCATTATGGCCAAATATTTCTACTTTGCTTACATTAGCTTAGTACTGTGTTTTATGTAGATGTATGTTTACAACAGAAGTCGTGTTGTTATTCCTATGAGGCTTTCCCTTCATAGCCCATTGATTGGTCATAGCCTTTAATTGTTGCACACTTGTAAAAATAACTTTTTTATCACAGTAGAATGAGGAACTTTAAAACTCTTTGTAAATTTTCTCCAGCAGAGAACAGTAGTTTCTCCAGTCAAGTTGTTTCAAATGTCAACTGGTGGTTTGGTTTGTGTTGGGCACCTTTTGTGTGCCACAATATTCTCGAGTCAAAGCTAGACCCAAACAGGGTCATCAACAAAAAAATCATTCAAAAAAACAGCAACAAAACTGTTAAAAAGGAAAATGATCAGTTGCAGCTATTATCCTGATTGAAATGCAGCAGATTACTGCAGTGATAGGTGTAAAAAAGAAAACAACAACAAAGATTTGAGTTCATGCTACCAAAATGTACTTTCAGGGTAGTTTTACTGCTTCATACTTTTTACTTTTATTTGAGTAACATCATAAAAAGAAATCTCAGCTCTTACTTGATTGAAATGTTTGGCTGCTCCATCTATCGTCAACAACTTTACTAACAAACAGGCTTGTTAAAAAAAACATACTCCAGGTAAAAGACAAGTATTTTTGGTAAAACTCTACAATAACCATCATAAATATAATTTATAAATGGTAAAGAGACTATTTATTAATGATTAACAGATACTCTTACTTGAGTAAAATTTTTGACTACTCTACTCGCCTCAGCTTGAATGATTGTTTCTAGATGCCAATAAAATTTCACCCATCTGGGGCTGAGTGTAGTTTAATTTTATCATTACGGTAGGTAATGGTGTAATAAATTTACTGTTAGAGTTTTTATATCCTATCATTACTGTTTGGATAGCAATAAGATGAATACTGAATTTCCCTTTGGGGATCAATAAACTAGAATTGAATTGAATTGAATTGTATGCTCGGCTAGTTAGCCTAGTTTACACTTTATATTTTCCAAATATAGCCTAGTTGTCATTTTTGGCGGGTAAAATATTAATCAGGTACTTTTATATTATAGCTATAACAATTCAAAGAAACAAATAACAAATATAAATTAGATGTAAAGCCAGGGGTTTTACTTTAATTAGCACTGAAGCCTTGGTGATAGCGAGCTAGACTTGAATAAACCAAACCTCAAAGACACTATTGTACAAGTAATTTGTCTTAAAAAGTTCTGCTTCACTCGTCTGGGGACACTTTATCCATTACAACCAACAAATTGTATCCTAATTAAATATTACATAAAATATTCTATTTGGGGCTGATTTGGATAAAGGTCTGACGTACTTTTAGAGCCAAAAAATGTCACTTGTGTAGCCCAAAGATCCTGGAAATAAATAAACTCAATTTGGATAAAATAAAGTACTTTCACCACTTGTAAGCGATTAGCATAAGTAATAAAAAGATTAGAAATAGCCTGCCACACACCCCAGATAGAAATGGTGACAAGTCAAGTCTTTTGCAGTGAGAGCTGAGGGATTTTCCCTGCATTCAAATATGAGTTAGGTCTTGCATGAGGAGCCGTTTTAGCCGTGCATAAGGAATGATACCTATAATTAAAATGTACTGCAGGAAGTTTGCAAAAATTGCACACAAGCAATAAACATTATTCGTATTTCACCTAGAAGTTCTGGCTACTCAGAAAAGCAAACAACAAAGAAGGAGGCTGGGGATTATTTGAACATCGATCAGTTTTTTGAGGGGAAACTGCCATAACCCGTATCAGGATCTTAAATCAAATTATCCTCTGTCCGGTAATTATAAAAAGGAAACACTAAAGAGAGAGAAACAGTTTTAAGTATTGCGTCAGCGTTACGCTGCTCCGTCATGCAAAGGATGGTGAGGAAGTTTACAGTCACGTAGTAGCTCCTTTCTAAATTGTTAAGTTAAGAGCACCTTCATTCAGATGAAGGAAGCTGTTTTTTTTTCACCAAGCGTTTGCAGCTTGCAAAAGGAAGGGGGAGGAGGAGGGGTGTTGAAGGAGTGGAAGTGAGGAGGAAGGGAGGAGACAGAGCAGCAGAGGAGGGGCTTTACTGGCAGTAAGTGGCTAAACTGGTTTAGCTTACGTTTTCCAGGATATGGGTAGGAAATATTCAATGTTATACGTTGCAATAAGCCCCAGTGACAAACTGTCACAATGAAAGCAGAGCAAGTCTGTGCACACAGTCACAACACCCTCAACGTGCACGTGCCCCAGTTGTTAAAGCGTTGCATTGGGACAACTCTGCCCAGACTGAAAATAAATGCAGCTTGAGGCAGAAGTGAAATGTGTTGAAATCCATCACTGCATGAAATGAGGACTAGTTGTTCTCTGCCAATAAAAAATCATTTACTTCAGTTCTTCTTCGATGTGAAGTTACCATTGATCAACATATATTTCTACACTTTGTCAAACTCAACCAGAATTTGTAAACCAGTTTGCAAAAATTAAAACTTTCACATGGTAAGGTGAGTTTATTTAGACAAATAGCATATAAGAGATCATTTTATTTCACAATTAAATGTAAAAATAATCAAAACTTTCAAACAAACAGACATGAAAAAAATATAAATATTCCTTTTCTACCTGTTTGCAATAAAAGTAAATGTTTTTAGTCCAGATTTCAAAACGCCTCGCATATCTCAGAAAATGTGTTTCTGAGCTGAAAAGCTAATTGAATGAATGAATGAATAAATAAATGTTGTTCTGAGGACATTACGTAAAAAGGTCAGGGATGACTTTATGCATATATAAGGGTCACAACAAGAACCGCTGAAAAACAACTTTTTAATGCTTTATGAAAAAAAAAGAAAGATTTTCCTTTACACATGGGACACCAGCACAGGGATGTAAAGATTAGTGTGATATGGTCAGTGTTCATGTGTTAGTCAGGCCTCTAGCAGCATTTCCTTTCTCTGCATTTTTTCAAACACTGGTAAAAATACAGTTAACATAATTTCACCCTCTAAAAGCAAAAACCATTAAAACCAAATAACCAAGTTATTGTATTGTTCTCGTTATGGAAAGAAAATTTGAAAAGATTTTAAGGCGGATTTTGTAACTAACATCATCTAGATGCTAAGATTTTGTTTTTAGCCCATAACTGAAAAAGAAAAGTGATGCTTTTACCTTCATTGAATTATAATAAATTATTTTTAAGATCATCACTGTGGGTTAGTATATTGATGTTTGATATAAGTAACCTGAAACTGGTGCCTTGAGGAACCAAATATGTTATTTTTCTTAGCAAATTCATAATTAATGGATGACAAAAACAAATTGTTTTGGTCTGCTTAGTAAGGATGGATTTCACCCACTTTGTCATCAGGTAATAAATTGATGATGTAAAGCCCATGTCTGCAGGGTGTTGCTTGCTTCAGCCCCGGGCATCAACCCCACAGAGACCCTGCAAGAAGACTTTGTAGATGATTGATGGAAAAGTGCTTCAATTAATCCGCTTAGCTTATTAAACATACTCCTTTTAGCTAATGAGTTTGTTTTATTGTTTGCATCCACAGAGATTTAGTTGTTTTTCTTTGCTGTTTTTTAAGACCTTATTGTCAAAACATTTCCAAAGCAAAGGGGTAAATTATGAGCAAAGAGCAGCGATCTTTTTATATAGATACCACAGTAAACTTTGAATGTAGTTGGGTTCTGGTTCAAAATAATAGCTGTTTTAAAAGAAATCAAATACAGGAAAGATAACAAATACATTTTCAATTCAGCTTTAAAAAAGCCCCACTGGTACTTGAGAACCAATACTGATAATAACCCAGGCGGAGATTGCTGCCAGTACCGTGTTCAGCGAGGTTAAATCAAGGTTTACTGTGGTTCTACACAACGAGACAGGAAGGAAGCTACATGCAGCATTTCATTTCAGTCTCCCGATAGAAGAGAAACAAACATCTCCAGTGTAGCACATCCTGGGTTCCTTGGTAATGACGCTTTATGTTGCTCTGATTGTAATTGCCAGGATGTTTCAAGAAACGAGATTGAAATCAGAAAGTTGATTTATTCCCTATCAATATTCATTACGTTGGTGTTCTAGAAAAAAATAAAAAGCACTGAAAAGCTGAAACTTATCAATTGTTAAGCATGCTTGGAAATATAACTGGTAAACTCTCTAAAGTCCTATACGTCAGAACCAGAGGAGACATTACTCGCTCCCTGGAATCCAGTCAGATTCATTTTTGTGCGTCAGCAGACATCAAGAAGCTAAGCGGACGAACTTGATGGACTACATTTTGCTTATGTGTTAGGTAACTACAAAGACCTTTTAGGAGGAGCAGAAATGAGCTCATCTCCAGTGTTATCGTATTGTCTATACGGGTGGTACAAAGCGGGAAATATTTATCTGGGAATTATGAACTGCCACCACCTATCTACGGTGGCCGTGGGGTGTCAACATATATCCATTAAGAAATTTCTCACTCTCAAATCTTACACCGAAACATTTAAGACCAACAATTGTGATAATCCCAGGTCACAATATTTGCCACTATAACCTCAGTGAAAATATTTTGTGCTGTTGTTTAATTGTAGGGTATTTAATAAGTTCTAAGGACTTTTACCTCCTTTGAATACAAAGTTTAAGTAAAACCGACGTGTGTTAATCTTAATACGTCAAGGGGGAGCTTCATGAACTTAGATTCATACCAAAAGCTGTTTAAAACACTTTGAGCTCAGCTGTCCAGCTGTGGAAAATGGACGCATGGGATGGTTTACTCTCTACAGCAACCATCACACACCCGCCTACACACCAGGAAACAGTCATTTCTGTCCTGCCATCAAAAAAACCTTCACATGTGAAGTTTGTTAAATGCCACTTGGACTTAGTGAAACTGTGAGCTTGGATCAGTCATCCTTTGCTTCTGGCATGAAACAAAGGATTCACATATATGAAAAGAACAGCCTTCGCTTTATAAGGCAAGGTGGAGGATCTGTGATGATGTGGGCCAAAATAGACTTCAGCTGAGTAAATCCACATTTACTCTCCGGTGTATCCTGACATATTGGGGCTGTTAGAGCAGCGTCAATGAAATGCTTGTTGTTACTAAGCTGCTAATCATCAACCAAACTTTAACCCTGAACATCCTCAAGTTAAAGACTTTGATTCTGTGCCACCAAGTTAAAAGTATGACGATTCTTATGCTTGGAACCAAATCACTGAGCTCATATCTTGTTTCTCATCTGTCAGGAGAGCATATGAGTCATTGCCATAGCCTGTCGATGACATAGAGGACCTTGTTTTCATTGATCTGATCAATTTTCTCATTTATATCAAGGTGGAACAAACAGGATGTTCAGTTTTTCACTTGATTTTCCTACTGTACAGAGAGAAAGAAATATTTATATGTTTTAATAAAAGCGATCAGAGGTTACAGTTCTCAGGTGTTAACTAGTTAAGTAGTTTGTAATTCATTTCACTTCCATTCATTGGGATTAGATCCTCTAAATTTGATATGAGACGAAAAGTTTGAAAAGGGACAAAACTGAAATAAAATTGCTCAACAGTTGCAATTGCAGTTGCAACATTTCCTTTATTATGAAACAGGTAACTTTATAATCCCATAAGGTCACATGCAGAAACATGACATCCTAGATAACCAAATTGAATTAGTGGCATAATATGTGTTCCTTAAGCACATAGAACAAACGGTTCCCTCGATAGCATGATTTTAATCCCAGACCCGCCATTTTGACTGGATATTGCTTCATGTGAATTTCTGAGCTCCAGAAAAAAGTCGTTGTCTCATTTACTATTTTGACTCATGATTTTGGGGAACTTAGAAATAAATTAGTCGTTTCTGGATTTGTTTGCTGTCCAAACATTAAAATCAAATGTTTGGGAATCCTTTTTTTTTAAATGGAGGTTAGAACAAACAAGGTTATTGTGAGGTTAAATTCAACAAAGGCCTGGTAAAAGTTGATGAATTAAACCGAAATCATAATTTTGGGCCCATAAAACAAAGACAAAACTCTACACAGAAGAAGTTCTAACTCAAACCAACAGACTTACTATATGAAACAAAGGAGGAAACTTGTTTAGTAGCTATTTAGCCTACAAACCAACACAAAGAGTGGCCAAACACTTCAAAGCTAACTGAAAATAAAATAAGCAATCCCCCCTATGGTTCTAAGCAGTGGTATGAACCAATTTCAGGTCTCCAGATTGGTTTGCCCCGCCCCTTTTCCCTCCTCTGTTAGCCAAAGGCCTGAAGCAGCTGCCACTGAGGTAACGCAGATAACAAGAATCAAATCACATACAAACATAACAGTGTAAACTAAACTGTGTGCTTATTTTAGAATACAGCCTTATATAAGTTAATCATTGTTGCAGCAAAATAAATTCCTTAATATTCAAGAAACTGATTCCCATATTTAAAGGAAGCAACATACAAGTGTACTGAGCTGTGCTGCTGTCTATTGTAGCAGTGTGATACTTGATCACCCAGTTGTTTCCTTCAAGGTTTTTTTTTACGTGTATGTTGAAATACTTTTGCTAGAAAAGTTTTTACACTCGGTTGAGGTGGTTCTTAACCTTTTAGAAAAACAATAAATGCACTAAAGAGGAGATGGAAACACATTTGTCAAATAATTTCTGATGTAGTGAAGGTTTTCCTCACATGACTGATCATGTTCTACCCTCAAACATTAGAATCACTCTTCTCTCTCTTGACATCTTCTGATGGCACGTACCATCACTAATACTGGCTGATATCATAAAGTAAGAAAAATGTGCCAAATTACAACACATTTATTAAAACTTTTGTTCATTACTGATCTCTGGTCCTCGCTGTTGTGCTACCAATACTTCCTGTTTACTAGACCCAAGCGAAACCTTAACGCGAGCCTACATTATGCTTTGCATCGCCTGGTTATTTCACTCCAAAGAATGGAAACACGTCTAATTTGTGTTTTTCTTTTTAACGACATTTTAAATGTTTGCTGAAAATTTGCATCACATTTGGATGGGAAATACAACTTATAACTGCAGCCATCACACCATGTCTAAAAAGTCATCTTTTATGTGCTGCTGGAAACATGGAAGCACCTTTTCGCCTGAACCACTAAATCAGATTTGGCTGGCAGCCATGTAAAATGAATCGGCATTTGCATTAATAAACAACTGAATTGCTCCTCTGATGAATTATACGTTATTAAATCAGTGCCAGGTTGCTAAAGTATTTAATTTAGTAACTCTAAATCTCGGGAATATTTTACTGTAGGTATTGAATTCTGATTTTCTATTCTGAAACCTGAAATTTCAGCATGCCTGTAAGAGGTGATCAAATACATCATGTCTTTATTGCTCTTATTTCATAGCCTGGTTGCTAAGCACAATACATTGCATTTAAAATGTCTCAGCTCCAAGAAAAAAAAAAATCCACCAAAAGGTTGAAGTTTCAGCTTCCAAGTGCTACAGGACGCCTGCATTTTAGTTAGTGGCAACATTTCCTCTTAACATTTGAGACATCTGCAGCTACTAACAGCTTTAATCTCAGGAGTTACAGGCTGAAGTTAGCAGACTTTCTGTAGACATACATTGAATTTAAATGATGATTTTTAGACTTTAAGCTGTTTATGTGGCTGTGTCACCTAAAAGAAAGAAGTGAAGGTCTGTCTTCCAACCAAAACTATGATGGAAGTTTGCGTTTAGGGATGAACATAAACTAAAGTGCAGATATGAGGCTTTATTTAACTAAACATAACTGTTTAACTGGTATTATTACTTCAAAAGTCACTTTAAAATTGAAGTCTTGTAATATTAGAAGAAATAAGGTTTAATAATAAGATTCCTGTAGAGATTAGAAAGTATTACTTAGAGTATTGGTGGAAGAGGGTGTTTTGTAAGGTTGGTTGAAAATATCTGTAACATGTTGGAAAATATAAAATAAACAAGGCACACATGAAAATCTAAAACCTGCAGTCTCTCTTCCTTTATGTTAAAGTTGTTAAGCAGAGAGAAAAAAAAGGATTTTTGAAAAGAATCCCAAAGATATTTGCCATCGACATCTACTTACATTGTGCATCTGACTGCTGGCGTTTCTACTGTTTTAAGTGCGAGGCATCAGATTTCAGCTTTGTCCAAAGCTTCAGTATAATACCACGCCACTAATTATGCTGGAACCTTTAATTTGAAGTTGTTACACATTATTTTTTCCTAACCTTTCGTTGTTTTTCCGTTGCAGTTTGCTGATGAATCTGACGAATTTATGTTGCGACTGTTTTAGAAATGCTTTCTACATTACAAAACTCGTACCCTGCTCTTATAAGCCCTGTGATAACGCTCTTGACTTGACCACTTCCTCACAGGTGAGTAGACACACACAATCCTAGAAAAACAATGTAAAAAATGTGCTGCCTTAATTTGGATTTAGCAGAAAATTGTCCAGCAAATCAAGTACTTTGTTTCTTGTCATCACTATGGAGGTCTGCTACCACAACAGCAAAGACTTGTTTTTGGTTTATTTCTCTGAGCTCTGGAAAGCTTGATATTAGGATTAATTTGATGGGGTATCAATACAATGGAAGTTTAATAATCTAAACACATAAAAAAACAAACCGAAAAACGTTCTATGCTGATATTGAGCCACTGTTTGCCAAAGTTATCGTTAATTTCCCTGCTGGCCCATAGACTGACTAGATTTGAAATTGAAATGAAAACAAATAACTGCTACTTTCTCCCATATGTGTATCTTAAAAAAAAAAAACAAAACAAGCTTTGTTTTGGCTTCTTCTTTGTCTACTAAATGATGGCTGCATGAAAGCCATTTTTTAGGTTAGATTCAACCCGGTAAACAACTCTTAAGTGACAAAAGATTTAAAAATACAACTTTATCATTTATTAAGAAATTAAAGTTTACAAAAACAAATTGGTTCATTATTAAATCTTGTACAGTGTTCATCAAAATAGACACTTCTGTTAAAGCCCCCCCCCAAACCCACCGTAAGGCATCAAGAAAGAAAACAACAAAGGCTGACCCATGTGGACGTTATCAGTTTCATGCCATTAGTCGCCGTTATCATAAACAGGACGCATTCAGGAAACTTCCCTGAAACATTCGGATGAATAAACTAAAATAATGAAACATACAAGTGGCATTTGAAAGTATAAAAACACATGTTAGAAATGCTCTGAGAACTCCGAATAACACACGCAATCACTGATATGACATAGTCATTACAAAGGAGAGACAACACTGAATGGGTCTTCCTCCCTTTCCTCAATGGAAATTTCAGTACCTTGCCAGTTCTTGAGTGTTTCAGTACAATTACTGCTTTTTACTCTCAAGTGTGGCTAACATGTATGGACAGAGTGCACCTAACAGCAATGCTCTGCAACAAGAAACATAAACAAGCATCGCATACTTTCAGTAACATCCAAAGAAATTAAAAGTGATATTATTTATATTTACAGATATAATATAAACTTTGAAAAAAAAAAGCCTCACACATAACATTTAGCACTTGCAATGCTTACGAAACTTTAACGCAGAAAAAAGAAAGAAAGTACATTCACTTCTTCAAATATTTGACTTTGGCTTGATGGCTGTTAAACCAGCTCACCAATACAGTGTAAAGGATGGTTAGCCCATTTATATTTCCTTATCTTACAGAAACCAGCTTAAGTCATTCTAGCCAACTTATGCTACCAAGTTTCCAAAACCCGAGCAGCTGCAGGCAAGAACCTACTGCATGACAAACTGCAGAGAACCAGTTCTGCATCCTCTCCAGTATTGCTAATGATTTAAAGTTAAAGGTCTGCTTGCTTTAACTTTCAAAAGTCAATATTAAAAATTGAAGTCAACAGGGCGTGCAGGTGGCGCAGTGGTTAGCGCACACGACCGGAGGCCTTAGTCCTCGACGCGGGCGACCCGGGTTCTAATTCGGCTTGTGGTCCTTTCCCACGTCTCTCCCCCTCTCTCCTGTCAGCCTACTGACTCTGGCTTTACAAAGCTAAACAAAATCTCCTGATTATTTCACTCTTATTTACTTGTCGAAGATTTGAACCAGTCAGCCAAATTTGCATAGTGAACCTCTTGGGTGACGCTGTTGCTCCCAAAGGGCATCTGGAGATTTGTAAGAGGCTGTGTGATGCCACTGACATCCTGCCGCCTCTGATCCACATTGGCACCGTTGCTCATGGGGCGAGGGAGCAGGTTGGTGTAAGTATTTCCGTGGCTCTCTCTCTGGGACTGCATTAGAGGGCTGCTTCCGTCTTGTCCAACAGAGATCTGGGGCTCCTGCTTACACTGGAAGCTCGTCCCCGCCACAATGTTCTTGAGGAAATCGTCTCCCGGCGTTGTTTCCAGGAAGGAGAGGGAGCTGAAGCCCTGGGGCCCACCTCCAGGTCCTGATCCACTGAAGTTGTTGCCGTTATTCTGGACGGTATGGATGGTACCATAGCCTTGCCACATGTTCTGAATACCTTGGTTCTGGCTGGCCATTTGGTTCTGGGTGTCAGAGTTAAGATCCTCTCTCTGATGCTGTTGCTGGAACATTAGCTGAGACTCTGGCGCGTTCATCACATTGGCCTGAGTACCTGTATCCAGACACTGCAAATCCCGGATGGAGAGCTGAGGGAGGACGTTGTTCTCACAGCCGGTGTGATCCAGTTTCTGGGGGTATGCAGATCCATGGTTCGACTGGTGCTGCCTGCTGCTGTTTGGGTGGCTGCTCATGGATCCTGATGGGTTAATGGTGACTGTGTCCATTGAGATAGTGGGGTTGTGGTTAGCCCATGAATTCCCAAGCGGTAAATGATGAGCCTGTGATGTCATCATGGCAGTGCTTGACTGATCTGCTCGTTGGTAGGGTGGGTTGAATACTGGGGTCTGTTGCTGCATCGGAGGCGGCTGCTGCCTCATGTACATGTTGCCAGGGTCTGGTCAAAAAGAAAGATAGACTTTAGTACCAAAGTAATGCAGCGTCATCCAGATATGTCCAGTAATAAGATATAAAGAAAAAAACTTTTCACCTTTTCTCATGTGAGTCATTGCACTATGAGGCACAGCCTTTGGCCTGCCCATCCCTAGACCACCTATAGCACCAGCTAAAGATTGCAGAGAAAATGTGAATCATGATTAATATACAGTTTGGAGTGAAATTATTCCAGATAAGTTGCACTTGGCATACAGAATTAGTTCTTATACCTGTGAATCCAGATCTCCTAAACAAGTCCTCTATTTTGCGTTTTTTCTCATTGTAGCCGTAAGGATCTATCAAGGAGACAAAATGGTTTCATAAACAAACGTTCCTTGTTCAACAGGCGCCGTCAGATGCTAAAAAACAGTGAGTTTTTTTGTCAGGGATTGGTGCTTACCTTTGTTTTCAGGCAGATATCTGAAATCCATTGGTTCGCTGACTTCTTGATCAGAGGGTCGGCGCAGCTGCATCTGCACAGTCACCGACTCGGTTATGTTGGTGTTATAGTACTGCGGGGTCTTGAACACAATCGCCACTTGACGATGAACATCAGCCTGAGAAAATGAACCTCTGGCCTCCCATCCATTGGAGGAGAAAAATCTCACTTCAATGTCATCTGTTGGGGGGAAAGATGATGGGTTGTTGAGAAAATGAGATGATAGTAGCAATACATAACAGAGAAAATTCCTTTTACCACATCCTGAAACTTTCTATGAAGGTAACCTACAGATTCTTTCTAAGTTCTGGGAACGTACCAGAAAATAAATAAACTATTCTGAAAATAATTCAAGCTCCAGATAAATCCAGGAAAGCAACCAATAAATTAATGAAGGTTTATTAAAAAGTAAAATTAAGTTCTCAAAAATTAACTAGCGTTTTTAAAGTTTACATGCCTTTAATCTTAACGCAATATTAGTGATAGAAGTTTGAGTTAAGCTCAGGAAAGTAGCCTTTTAGTTTCTAGAAAGTAACCTGCAAGTTCCTGGAAAGCAACCTGTAGTTTTTTTGTATGCAAGATTTAATTTTGGGCTATCTTTTAGAAGCAACTTGTTGGTTTGCAGAAAGTATTTGTTTGTTCTGCTAAACTAACCTGTAAGTTTTGGAAAGCAAAATCCAAACTCTGTGATGGAAATCTTTACTTTTATACTAAGTTCTGGAAAAGTAATTATGATGCTTCTGGAAAGTCAGAAGGTTCAAGGAAAATAACCGTACGTTTAGATAACCTTACAAGTAAGTGCTGGTTCATCTTTTTTTAAATAACCTAATATCATAAAAACAAGTTATCTTTATGAATGTAACCTTCAAGTTCATGGTTAGTTCCTTAAAAAAATACAAGTTAGTTCCCAGAAAATAACCGGTAAAATATAACCAGTAGTTAATAGGTTTCTGAAAATAAATCTGTAAGTTTCTGAAAACAACTCGGAAGTTCATAGAAAGTACATATATGGGATATAACCCTATAGGTGATTAGAAAATTTATTAAACCAACTTGTCAGTTCAGGAGAGTAACTGGTAAGTTCAGATTGTTATGTATTGCTACTGAGAACTAGCTTCAAATGCTAAGAGATGGGCACAAACAGGAACGAAGACCAAGATGAATGAGTAGATATGAGAGATGCATGCAGGGAAAAATATGCAAATTAGAGGAGAAACAATAGAAAAACATCCAAATGGAAATTATAAATAAAGAGCTGATATTCAGAACAGTGAAGGTTTGTACCTTTTTGCACTTTGTCACACAGCAGGAAGATCTCATCACCTCCTTTAACACTTCCACTGTTCCTGTTGACCCGACAAATCCTCAGCTCAGCTGTGTTCGGGGCTCCTGAATTCATAAAATAAAATATTAACATACAAGAAATGTATCGTGGACAGAAGAGCTACTTGGGCAAATATTAATTTGTCAATATTTCTTGTTGACTTTGCCGTAGAGATGATAGCTGCTTAAAGATGTGCCTCTGCTCTGAGTTAAACACAGAACGTTTACAGCTGAGGTAGAAGCGAGTTAAGTCACATGACTAATGTCTGCTTTTAGAAGAGGAAGTGCTCTATGGTAACGATGTTGTTTGAGGGTTGGTGTGCATGAAGAACTTCCTCTTTCTGTCTGTGAAACCATGTTGATGAAAAAATAGTCTGGACACAGGTTTTGAGACAAACACTTTAGGTGCTGTTTCTAGCGAGTCTCTGTTTTCAAAGCACTATAACCAAATCTTACATGGTAAGTGTACATGGTTTCGCACTTCAAAGTAAACACATGATTATTTTGTCCTATTTATAACTTCTAACCATCTAGTTTGATGTGATTATGGTATTTTTGATGCAGTCCAAACTTACGGTTGTCATAGATGGGGTTTGTGACGATAGGGTTGAGTGCTCTGGTGTAGTGGCCGTTTTCATCCTGCAGGGAAACCTGGATGCACAGGCGGACCACGTTCAGGTCGTACTCCTCTGTCTGCATCAGCTGCTCCCTGGGAACTGAGGTCACAGGCGGGTAGATGTGGTGTAAGCCAAAAACGGACTCGCATAGTAAATAATAATCTGCACCAAAACCAAGGAACTAAACTGTTTGTGCCTCTCTAAAAGCAAAGCACTGAAACATTTAGCTTCCATAAAGGTAAAATGTCATTTCTTGGAGTCAGTCAGAAAAAAATGATTTCCCAAAAATTAATTTATATGTTTTGGTAGTAATCTTAAATCTCCAATAAAGTAACTTGTAATTTTTTGTATTTTTTATAGTCTTGATCCTTTAGGTTTAAGTGAGTTAAAAAGTAATCTATAAGTTCAAATGAAATAAAGTGCTTTAGGAAAGAGATCATTATTTTATGATTACAAACGACCACAAAATACGTTTGGTTAAAAGAATTTGTTAGTTGCTGGAAAGTGTCATGTGCATTTTTTAAAGATAATTTGAAGGTTCTGAGTAAGTTCATGGAAAGACCTAAATATTTGCCGCCAACTAACCTGTAAATTTAGACAAGTTCAAGTTTGGATAGGTGCTGTTTAAGAATTAGCATTAGAAAAAAACTGCAAGTTTCCAGAGCATAACCACTAACTTCTTAGAAAAGCAAAGTGTAAGAAAAAACAAAAAATACGTTTTTATCTCAAACGCAGCTAAAATAGTCTACAAATAACCTGTGAGATTTGGGTAAGTTCTAGAGAGTAACCTGCACCTTTTTCAGGAGTGGTAAAGTGTTTCTTTAGTGAAAATAATCTGAATGTTTTGACAAAAATAACCTGTATATTTTAGACAGCAACTAGCAAGACTCTGTAAATGTAACTTGCAAGTTTTGGGGAGAGCAAGCCACAAGTTTTCATCTAGATTAAAAGAAAAACAATGTGAAAGGCCTCAGAGAGTAAGCCTTAACTAACTTCTGTATTTAATCTTCTTTAAATTGATTATTTATTGTTTGTCTGTGTTTCTTCAGCTGCCACTCAAAAGTGGAAGTTGTCAAATCATCTTTGGGGGGGGGTGTTCAGTTTTGATGTTGAAAAATAAGACTGCAGTTATTTTTCCAATAACCAAATACATTAGTTTATTAGTAAAACAAAAAAAGCATTCAGCAAATGTCAAATATTGGTATAGATTTTTAAAAACCAAATTCCTGTTTTTATTTGTAATAAATATGCGAATGTATCATTCATCAGACTGACTGTATGCTGTAAAAAAAAAAAAAAAAAAAACTCGGTTTGTGTCATCCAAATTTCATATGTGCCTCTTTTTTTCTAACCTGCTCTGCCTATACAGTCTTCTGCAAGCGTCCCACATACCGCCCTCACATTCGACAAACGCGCACACACACCTTGAAGGGAGAGCCGTCACAGAGACGCCCACACGTCGACATCAGGCTTTCACATTTGCCTACTCTCTCTTCCTCCACCTCTCAATTTCTATCTGCTGCGCTCACGACAAGGCCATCCCCGCCTACAACCTGTCACCACGGTGACGCCGTGTAACGTCACCTCAGAGTGGAAAAGAAGTGTCTGCGTGACACAGAGAGCAAAGGATGAGGCTCCTTGCACGAGTGACCACGACGGCTGTTGACGTGTGTGAAAGTGGTGGGACACGTCTTTTTTTTTCTTTTATGGCGCCTTTTGAAGTTGCAGGGTTTAGATGTTCTGAAGATTCCTGCAGCTATCGGACTTTAAACGAGCAAACAACGAGCAGTGTGAATATCGTGCACCTTTTTTAGGCCAAAGCTGACCTCTGTCTTTCTCAGTACCTCGTATTTTGGGGGTTTATTCTAGTGTCGACCTTAATGTACATCTGTAGAATAAAGCAGAAAAAAGGAGGAACTAAAATGCCTCGACTGCAAGGGGGGCTACATTCACACATGAATATTTCCTGAGTTGGTTGATGAGAAGCTCATCAGGGTAACGGTCTCAGCAGAAACCTCCCAGTCTATCCCTAACTTTCAGTTCACAACATGATCCAACAGTGTGTAGAAATTTAGCAGCAATTAAAATAGTTGGAGGACATTATCAGTATTTGGTTTAGCTTCAGTTCACTAAGGTTTGCAGAGGTTTCTTTCTGTCCAGCTCTCTTAGGGTCATCACTACACGTGTAACATGAATGTAACATACGGATTCCTTCATCTTTCAGGGATTTGCTGCTGCTTTGGGGAATATTGGCTTTAATGTCTTTATTTGAGCTCACATGTGGATGAGCTAACTTTTTACTTTGACAACAAATACTTTGGGATACAGTAGATTTAACATTTGTAAGATGCTCAGGTCCCGCAGCTTCAAGGAAGCCAAATATCACATCCCTGCTCTACTGTCCTTGATATTTGGTGAGGCTTTTAGGTTGATTTGCTATATTTGTTTATTTTTTTTCTGAAAATGACGATGATGTGCTCTGCTTTGATCTCTTTGTCCAATTGAGATTTTAAAAGTCCAACTGTTGGTTGAGACAGAGCTCATGCTGCCATTTATGGTTTAGACATAAGCAAGTTCTATTTTAATCCAAACGAGCCTCATCTCTTCCGCCTTTCTCAAATTGCACCATCATAAACTAACAATTAAATTGCCAGTTTAAGCGTGTGAAGTCAAAGATGCAGTCCTTCTTATTTTTTTCCTGTAATGTCGCCGCATGGCTTCACCTGAAGGTGAATTTCCTCAGAAGAGTTCAAGGTGTCTGAAATGTTTTCCGTTTTGTGACTAATATATCTCACTGTAGAATTATAACATTTTCAATGTTGACACACACCTATACGCACTAGAATAGCAATCTACTATGAAGGGGAAGAACAGTTAATGGTTTTACCTTTTTCTTTGACGCTACACTTCAAAATAAAAAAATAAATAAATAAATGAGCCATATTTTAGAGAAAATTTTCGCTGTATTAGTGAAAGTTAAATAGATTTTTCCTCTAACTCAGAGTCATCAGAACCAGCAATTTTGTTTTCTATTTCTAGCTGTAAAAGAAAGGCATGAAATATACTAAATATGCGAAAGAAACCGTGATCAACTGCACTCAGAATAAAAGGGAAGATTTTCCCAAATGCAAAACTGCACATGTGCATGTTTATTTGCTGACTTTATTTCCTGGATAAGACCTTTCAAGAGATCAGCCTTTATTTAGATTTATGTCAGGTCATTAGGTTTGTGTGTTTGTAGGTGGCAGATACACACAGTGGAGAAACCGAAGGAGGGAGAAATTAAATGGAGATGGAACAACTGGGCTGATATAAATGTTTGCACCAGTGTTGGTGGAGCGCGCTGCTGATCGAGGCAGCCGCGGGACGGACAGGTGCAGGAAAGTGGGTCGTAGGTGGCTGCAGTGGTAAGTGTTGGTGTGCGTGTGGGGGAGAGAAGAAAGTAGGGCCACGATTATCCGGCGTCCTTGGTTGCTTGAAAGTTTGCAGCAAAGTTGTACAGAGATTTTGTTGTTTGGGGGAGTGCTGGATAGGGAGGGTGTTAGTTTGCTTTGGGGCACAAGTGTTTAGCGTGACTGTGGGAGAAGAGTGTGAGAACGAAAAAGAAGAGTAGGTAGGTGCCAAGTTTAACCGCAAAAAGTGTCTCCACTGCATGACTCACAATTTCTCCACCTTTTAGGATATGCAACTTTGTGTTTCTGTGAGGCTAAAGCAACCATTACAAAGATAAATGCAATAGCTGCATGTCTCACAGTTTGAGAATAAAGTCGTAAAGAGAGCATTTCGTACTGAATACAATCAAATAGTTATGCATTCTGGTGAATAATTACGAGTAACAAAAAGGAAAAAGATGCTCAAGCAGCATCTGTTTGAAACGTTAACCTAATGCAGAGTAGTAATATTGAATCATCCTCCCGATGTCCATCTAACATTATAACCACAAAAAACATCTGGATGGGTTAGCAACCACTGCAAGGGACATATACAATTGAAAATCTTAAAGCAAAAAATGTCTTAGACAAAAAAAAACAGCCTTTAAGTAAAAGTCAGGGTTGCCTTGTCTACCATTTCAACAACAAAACACGGATTCCTCGGTGTGGTTTCTCTATCAGATCATGCCTCATCTTTGTTACCCAAATTCCACTGTGGAACATTTGTGAGCAGAGATAACACACCTCATACAGAGCTCTTCTTTTCCAACAGTTTTACACAAGTTATGCACAAATTAGGCATAAACAACCTGCATACTTTCTTTATTTCTTTTTATTGATTCTAAATAAAAACAGCACAGCTCACCGTGGTGAACAGACATCTCTTATTATTTATTAGTTATTTTTGTTGACAAATTTACATTCACTCATTCTGGTCATCAAAGTTTAATCTTTTATAAGAACTAGTCTTTTAGAAGGAGCGATTTGGATGCATAACTATGACTTTATCATGGATTAAATTGAATCAAATTGAAATGCAGATAATTAACTACCTATTCTTTAACTTGGGGGCTCAGATCACATACATCCCATTTAACACTTGATTCCCTTGATGAGATGCATCCTGACCAGAAACTTTTTGGAGTCAACAAACACCTTATTCTGCTTCAATGTTTGTCCAGTTTTGACGGTTGAATTTGTGTTGGTAAAATTAGTCCTTTGTTATTTCATCCACTTTGCCTCAGCATATTTTAAACCAAAATAGGCCCACAGCATGATGCTGCCTTCACCATGCACTTGGGTAGAGCGTTCTTCAGATAATTTTTTTACTTTATGAAGAACAATAACGCCCAAAACTTTTTCAAACTCAGCATTTGTATGCTGTGTTATTATAAACCCCTAAAAAACGAATTAAATAAATTAGTAAAACCTCCAATGTCGTCTAAAAGGCATGCTCATTATGGGTGTAGACAGCCCTCCGGCAGTAGCTGCACACTTTACCTTCGACAGCGGTTATGACCACGTTCATTAGTTTCAATAACTAAGAATTTTGCTTCAAGGCTGATTCCTGTCATGTAACAAAGGTAAACATCGGCAGGTGCACCACCACACAACCACAATCAAATGACAATGTGTTTGAAAAGCAATACAGAAACAAATGACTGCATCTTGTCAACACCGGCATCACCTGTGTCGCCCACTGAAATGGTGAGAAGCATTGATTTAAAACTAAATGGTGTTTTATGTGACTTTGCAGGCTTATCCAGTAAGAAAAAAAATTGTTCTTATGCCTTCAGCACCATAAAAACTGCAACCTGAGCCTCTCTGTGTTAATGAAGGGGTCCATAAGTCAGTAGGAGAACATTGGCTTTTGTTTGTTTTTCTAAGCAAAGATTTTAAAGCAGGCGCGTTGGACATGGGGGGAGTAGGGTCGTCATATCTCCTCTCGGCACAGGAAGCAGCTACGTTTCAAAGCAGATCACTTCTGCTTTAGGTAGCAAGACTTGACATCCAGCTGCAGCAAAGCATAAAGCTGGATATGAGCTTCATGCTTTGCATAGACAATTAATAGATACAATCAACACCTGGAAAGATATTTTTCAACCATCATTTTTCCAGGGTGAGATACTTTTACAATGCAGATCTACGGTGATGTTGAAAAATGAGAAATAAAAAATGTCTGTGGGATTTTTTTTTTTTAACCAACAAAGTTGAAAACTTACACAGCTGTAATGCATGGTGGTGGCAGGATCATGCTATGCGGCTGGTTGTATCGCCCAGACGTAAGGGTCAAATTCATACATACAGGCTTGAATATGTTCACCTAAATGTTTAAGAAAATGGTGCTTAAGCTCCAATAATGTATTTAATTAATGTAACTTAGGGTGGTGGCGGCAGAGTTAAGCCTTAGGGCCAATTTTCTGCCAATGTTACTGAGTCACTGAAGGAAACTGGATTATGAAAAAAGAAAACTACAGCTGTTTAAACCTGAATGAGAATTTCAGATAATAAATAAAATTAATCCTTTACAACCATTTCCTATTTTATAAATACACACTGGGTCAGTTTCTGTATAATCAATTCACTCTTGAACAACAATATTTAAGAGTAACAACAGTCCAAAAGTAAAGATATTTATGCGAATGATGAGAGTAATAAATCGACTGACCTGAACTGTAACTAGTACTGCATTCAATTGTCTTTTTACTGCTTCTATATGCTCATGAGATGACTAAGAATGTTTGTTTACATGGTTTATTAGCACTCAAACCCATCACAATTCGTATATCATAAGTGCCAATATTAGTCAGGGGGGAAAGGAAAAATAACAGATGTTATCATATTTGGTGTCAGTCAGCTAGAGGCTGAATGTTAGTAGGAGTTGGGGTTTCATTTATATTACAGGAGAGTCGTGTGTCACAGTTTCATACGTTTTAGGAGCCGTGTTTGTCAGACATCTGGCATCAAGTTGACACGGTCATAGATGCAATGAATCAGAGCCAAAGGGAGCAAACCAAAGGCACAAATGTGTGCATTTCTGCTGGGCTTGAAGCTAAATGTCAAACTGATTATTGCATATATTTAATATCTTGGATAAAAAAAAGACACAAAAATGTAAAGTGTATGTGTCTAAACAACCCTCCCAATTGCTAGTGCTGTTTTACAGACCTGTAAAGCTCCCTACCCGACGTTTATCTTCATCTCTGAGAGCTGGGGAAGCCCCTCGGTCTAACCCTCCCTCTTTTAATGAATCCTGCATTCCCAGCTCTCACGTGGCCTCCTGCACTGATCTGAATTGAGCAACTGTGACCAAGAATGGGGAAGTAGCTCAACGCCTGTTTGTACACGAGAACTTCTGCGCGTCTGCTTGAGAGGACCGCAGAATGAAAGCAGATAGAGGAAATGGCTACAGTGTAGATAGCGCGGTGGCGAAGTAGCGGATTTACGACTCGATGGCAGGAAAATCTCCTCAGTTGCCTGAGAACTGGGTCAACCAACATTTGAAAACATTTCTTGCGAATTGTTTTGAACCAGTTACTCAGTAGCAAAAGCAGGAAAACCAAATGCAACACCCAGAACAGCACGAAGATTCACTTTTCATTAAGCAGATAAAAGAGTTAAGATTAAAAACTAGGGAGGAAACGTTACTTCAAACCATCTTATGAAACAGATTTTAGAAAGAGCTGTTGCAATGGCCGTTAAACTGACATTCATATTCATAAGAGCTTTGTTAAAATAGTACAAGCACATTTGTGAAAGTGAGTCAATAAAAGACTAAAAGCTTAATAAGTTAAATACAGGGAGTAAACAGAACTAAAACCTCTATATTTACGAAGATAAAGAAAAAAAATGAAAAGCTGAATTTGAAAAGCTTGTTGAGCCACACTAAACAACAATAGACATGGTTCAAAGCCAGTTTGATCAAAGTGAACAACCAAGGGTTATTTTATGATGTTTCTACGTTGAAAGTCAGTCCGTGAAGATCAGAAATAGAGCGTTAGCATCTTTGCCAATCAGAGCTAAAAAGAGATGTGAAACTTTACTTTACGAGCCGCAGCTCATCTTTCTTTTGTTCTCTTTCAGCCTGAACTATAATCTGGTCTCATCCCTTTGTTTGTTCCAGTCTGTTTGCTAAAACCAGAAGCTCCTTCAGTAATTTATAATCTGAGGAGCATTTGGCTCTTGTGTGATGACACTTTTTTGCAGTTATCTTTGGTTAAAAATAAGAACATTTTCATTCTCTGAAGTGAGTTTTGATTATAAAAGAGTGATTTTGAAAGCTTTTTTTTTTGCAATCTCTATCTGTCAATGCGCTCCTCAAACATGTCTCCTGATTGGTGATCAGGCTTTACAGACCTGTGTTAAAACTGACTTAAAGTAAAAATAAAAATCACAAAAGAGTCTAAAAAAAACAAGACAGCTGATCTAGATAAAGCCTGGATCTAATCTGCTGAATTTTGGTTGCAGTAATTTTTTTGGTTCAATTAAACTTTGAAATGTAACTGTTTTTTGTGTAAATTCCAGCAAAAAATTTTTGTTTGATGTTTTTTCCTAACAAAACAAAAACAGAACAGAACAGAACAAAGGTGGGTCAGAGTGATTTTGGATCTTTCTTTAGGAGCGCTTGGCTCATGAGTCATCCACAGAATGAACTACTAAGACAAAACAAGATCCGGAACCACAGAAAGGCGTTCTGGTTCAGAGCAAAGAATCAGATCTTTACTTGTGTCTTACAAACATTAAATTCTTTTTTCTTGATCCTTCTCCCCAAACCATTGTCATTATAACTTTACTTCTTAAAATTCCTGATGTTTAATTCGTGGTGATGGTAACACATAAACTGTATGGTTAAAATATGTCCGTTTCTCCTTCAAATGATCTTCAGTAAATATAAAAAAACTGATAAATTCCTGATAAATTTATGTACATTTGCATTGCCTGCTGCTTAGAAAGACAAACCAGTAATGAAAACACAGAGAGAGGACTCACCATTGAAGGGGTTAATTCCTCTTGTGATCCTCTGAAGGATGGCATCTTTCACCTCCCTTCTCCTCACGCACTGGATGCCCAGGTTCTGGAAACTGTCATTAACATAATGATACAACATCTTAAACATAAACAAACAAAACAATAAAACTGTTGTATTTAAAAGTCAAAGCGGTGACGCAGGTTGCGCCACCCGTCTGGTTGCATCACGTTCCGACAAATATTCCGCTCACATTCAAATGTTCTCTTGATTTAGACTCGTTACAATATGATGACCAGAAGTTGCAAATCATTGTTATTTTTTTAAATTACTTTGAGAGGGATTTACAAATTTCATGCACTAAAGAGATCCTGACTCATTCACACTCTCACACACGCCACGGTAGTCGCACATAAACTTTGTTTTCTCTCTCAAGCAATGGGGGTGATGTCACTCGGGGAATTCCCATATTGCCATCTTCATCACAGACATGGGTTTGATAAATATGCTCAGTGTGTGTGTGTGTGTGTTTGGTGTGTAGGCTGCAGCACAAGTTTGTTTTGATGCAGTTTGGTGGTCACTGGTTTGACACCCTGAGCCTTTTCAAACCGATTCATAAAAAAAAATAATAAAAAAATCCAACTTTAAGAGAGAAAGTTGGGCGATGTGACGGTCTGTTTACATGAAGGGGAAAGTTATTGTATCTGTGACCGTGTGTTGATGAAAACCGATAATGAAGCAATAACTGCTCAGGAGTTTGGACATGAACTCACGCTATCACTCTGCGGTCGGGACCAAACTCGGCCTCGTAGAATCCGTCTTTGCAGTCCTTCCCCACCAGGTCGTGTGGATGTGGCCGGTAGGGCTCGTTCTTTGTCACCAGGTAAACACGGACCTTCCCTTTACCGCAGTAGTTCAGGATCTGTAGAGAAACATGCAAAAGATTCACACCTGTCTACGATATAGACGTAAATTTAGGGAAACTCTAAGCAGAATGGTGAATTTCGCGTCTGACCTGCAGACTGGGGTAAGTCCTGTTGTTGTCGGAGCTCTTCTCGCCAGGGATGCTGCCGGCAGAGCGACCCTCACACTTGTATCTGAAGCGCATCCCCCTCTGCTTGGGCTGCTCGAAGATCTGGATTGCTGGCTCTGGCACTGAAATGGGGAAAAAGTAAAGAGTCTGAGGATTTCTTTTCACCTATTTTGAGTTATTGTGAATACATTGTTTTTTTAAATAAAGGTAGCACCACTTTCGAAAAAAGATGTTGGAAATGTAGGTATTAGTGTTGACTAGCCTTATTTCTACAAAATATTAATTGCTCAAATATAAATGTTTCCAAAAACCAAATTTCCAGATTTCTTAATCCTGTTTGGGCTAATTACTGAATGGCTTGACACTGACACGGATGGGTGGATGGATTGAGACCATTCTATGGAAATAAAATATGGATAATCAAAGATCTTTCTTTAACATATTTATATTTTTCAGATAATGCAGGAATTAAAACACAGTCTCATCCTTCCTTCATCATGATTTGCACAACAATCCCTGGGAGCTCAGAAATTAGATGAAATGAGTCCAAAAGAAGCAAATAGATGACAGCTAAGAGAAACCAAATGATACAACCAAGAAGTTATTGGTGAGTGCAATGGTATAGTTATAACAACTTTAATTCAATGTTGTTGTTTTGTTTTTTAACATGGAATTTAAATATGTGAACTAAAGGTTGGTTAGCGTTTCACTTAGGAGAATTACTGTGACAGGTCACAACAGGAAACACATGGCTGCACATGATAAAATGGATTCCTTGAGCCGCTTCAGTTTTAGAGTTTGAATCACAGCTTGCAGTAAATGACAAATGCAATTTTTTATGACAAGCTTGATTAAAGACCAGAGACATTTCTATAAAAGCTCAGTGATTTTTATGTTTCTTTCTTTCCTTTTTTTTTTGCAATTCAGGACCTAAACATTTATTCATTTTCATCACCGTTTTGCATGATTAAACTGAACAAATGGGCTTCCTTGCAGCAGCAAATCCAGAAACCAGAGCTAACTAACGAATCAAAGCTCATCCATCTTAAAAAGAAAAAGCCACTTTTGACTCTTCTGCTCAAAACAAAACTGGCTTCACATGACATCCGTGTGAGAGAGGAACTAAAACTGACCTGGGAAGCATTTTGTTTTTTGTTTTGTCTTTATTAATGTTCCAATTATCATACAAATATACTTAAAAATGCAGCTTTAAGTTGACAACTGAGCGACTCTTTCAACAAGGCAAAATCCAGCACGTCAAAAAGAAAAATAAACAAAAAGACATACATAACAAGCAAACCGATGACTTGAGTAAAGCATCGTGTTTAGCAGGTACACACCTGATACTGCAGCTTAAACCTATTTAACCAACTAATACCTACACTTAAGGTAAAGCTAAGCAACAGAAGAATCTCATCATAGATGGTCTCTGAAAAGAAGTAAACCCTACCAGTAAGCCAAAAGAGGAAGTGAAAAATAATCATACTATATATAGAGAGGGTTTTTTTTACTTTTAAGCTTCAAGAATACACATATATATATATATATATATAAAAGCAAACAAAAGGAATGATGAAACATAAAAGCACTAATAATGAATTTACCTGACATTTTATCAGTTTCGAGTCACCCATTAGATGAAGGGGCATGAAAGCGTTGATGTTTATAAGCCCTTGACGAAGTACTACTATAGTAATCAAATTTGATCAAACATCAGTGCAGCTTTTGTTAACATTAAGTTAAAAAACCCTCAACGGTCAGATACTGCAGCAAAGACGCTAAAATACTGTAGAAGATACATTATCATTATTACAGTTTGCCATTTAACCGTAGCTTTCTTATCCAACTTTATTATGTATTTTTGTTTTCGCTAAAAAGAAAGCAAAGAATACTGATTTCTTTGTTGTGTACCTGACCCTACTGGTTTTTATCATTGTCACGTAAATAACGATCGGAGCTACTCACCGTCCATGGTGCGCACAGGTTTCTCACTTTCAGTCGTGTCCTGGCTGGCGTTTTGTCGGACAGAGGCGACCAGAGTGACTGCAGAGAGTGAACCCAACCAGCTTTATGTTTGTCATCAGCAGGTCCTACGGGGGAATTCCCCTCCGTCACAGTAGTTTCCAAAAGGACCAATCAGAGACTTAGAAACGATGGCTAAACAACCAATGGAGAGGAGGTAAGGAGGAACCGCTCAAATCACTTCCGTATCTCGAAGTAGCTGCTGACGAAACGCTCTGCAACTTCACCCGTTGCAATTTAAGAGCAGAGGAATATACACATAACATAAAAAGGTCCAGATTTTGTTTCTTTCTAGATTTTTTGTGATACTAAAGGTGACGTTTAGACGCGCGAGAACAGTTGTAAAACGCAAATTAGGGTTGAGAGAATCCGCCTTTGTTGTAAATGGAATCTGTACATTTAGTTAAAATTGTGAAATTGTATTTTAACTCTGAGCGCTACCCCCAAATATAAAAACAGGTTAAAAAAATACATCTGAGACAGTACAATGTAATCTATATGAGACTCAAAATTTGAGAAAAAGCCCAAATACCACAGATCAATGCTTTCCAACTTCCTCCCAAAAAAGTAAATGTAAACACAGATGCTTGAAATTTCATAACAATACAAGTCAGTACACAGTATCATTCTTTAATAAATACCCTTTATTCTGGTTTTACCCAGAACTACCCTTTTTATGCACTTATTTTTATCGGTAGCAACCCAGCTTTTTATTTCCTATATCAAAATACAAACCAACTAATAGCTTTAGAGGTGCAATTGATAAGTTACAATCAAAATTCGCGTTGTTTGACACCGATATACATCTTTCTGCGCTGTAAAGGCCCCTAAGATTTATTAGAAAAGAAAGGTGAACAAGCAGCATCATGAGGACCAAAATTATCACCAAGTCATCGGGTTAAAACTAGACACCTTGATGAGATGGAGTCTGGTGTGCTTCTGCTTTGGTGGAAAGAAAACCAGGAGCCACACGGCCCTTTAGGGAACCAGTTCGACACCTGTGGTTTAATCTGACTCCATTTTTTTTGTATTCAACTTAGTACCAATTGTTTGATTTAACTTTTTATGTTATTGAAGCATCGTACAGTAAGTATATATATATTCATCATACACTAACATTTGATGAAGCTTAAGCATTTAGCTAAGAATAATTACAACCACATTGTCATATAATTACATAAGATACAACTGGGGGAATAAAGACAAGATGAATTGAAATAGCCACAGCAGCATTAAAATAATGAATTGTTGGGTCTTGTGTGTTTCCCAGTTTGCCCTCTTATCAGGCACTAAAACATCAAGGTAAATTAAGATTTTGGTATCGTTACCAGAATGGGCAGAACTGTTTATCCCCTCCATTTTGATTTGAGCTACAGATTAAAAAGTCCTACAGGATGAAATCCCCACCATCATGCTTCACTTTGGGCTAAGGAAACCTTAGCTAGTCTCAGATGTTTTCTATGCAAGAAAAAGCTTTTCTCACCACTTAGCTCAGAGAAATAAGCACAAGAGATCACTCCATCCACTTTGTGCAATGCACCAGACTGAGCTGTAACAAAACAGGCTTAACGTGATGCTGCTACTACCATGCTTGACATCTGTGTTATTGGGAGAACTAAAGCTTTGTTAACATTTTATGCAAGACTCCTTTAATTCTAAATAAAATATTTGGCTTTCTTTGCAGTATTTCTGGTTTGACGCAAAGCTGAAGAATTTACAAGTACCTTATCCCATCCAGTCAAATACATATCTTGGGAACCTTTAGTCCCACAGCATGACGCCACCATCACCATCCTTGCTGGTTGCCAATGGTCTGAGAGTCATTTTAAAAATGATTGAATTAGGACATTTGATGTAAGCTGATGAATGCCAAGTTACACGGCATGACGGTACCACCACCATGCATTACAGTTAAACATACCACAACTCAAATAGTAAAACTGAAAAACATGTCAATTCACGTCTTTTTTTTTTATTGTTTAGGTAGTTATCGTGTTGATTTGAGGTAATAATGAAGTAGTGCTGAGATCAGTATAATGCTCAAGTAGATAGTCACATAGTATAATGCTGCCACCACCATGCTTACCAACAAGTGCGAGTGTTTGGCTTTGAGAAAAGATTTCAGTTTCAGCCCCAAAGTTACGGCCACTTTCACACAAATCACGGTTTGAATATTTCCCCCCAGAAAACAAAACAAAAAATAAAACTCAAGTTATTGACAAATGTAAATATTGAATAAATGAAACTTTTGTTAAATATTAAATGTATCAACTGTAATGCATCAAAACAAAAACAATCAAGTCTTTTTTTAGGGGTTTAATGGATGTATGATTCATTTAAAGGAAGTGGTAAACACATACAAAAATACCTTTTCAATACATTTTAGAAACAAACATCTAAATGACTTGTGTTAAATGCTTCCGAACAGCAAAGAGGAAACAGAGTGGTGCAGATTTAATTCAAAAAGATCTAGCTGCTATGAATGCTATTAAAACAAAAGATCACATGGTACAAATATGCATATATAAATAATGTGATAAGAAAACCCCAATAATGACCAAGATGTCTTTTGAAAAACAAAAAGAACAAAAAAAAACATCTGTACATTTTAGTTTGGGAAACTAATTCTGGAAAAGAAAAAAAAAATGTGAAGATAGTGGTAGCATCACTCTACAAATACAAACACAAAGCCACTCAGCTTCTACAGGAGGAGGTGGGGGAAATGAAGTCATCTTCACACACCTCACCTCCTCCCATCAACGCCCCACACAACCTGTGGACCCAGATGAGCTCTAAGAACCTCCACAGGAGGCGCAGAGGGTTAGCACCCAAAATGAAGGGAATATTCTCTCTTGCACATCAACACAGCCATCATTAAATGCTTGCACACAGCCAGCCATACATGCATGCATACACACAAAACTCCTCAAAGCAAAAAAAAAAAAAAAAAAAAGAAAGATTCAAACTAAACTTCTCTTGAACCACAAAACAACCAGACTTGCCAACAGGGCTCTGTTTGATCAGAAATCATTTCTACAGTGAGATTTGGTTGAAGGTTGTGGGAGGAGATGGATTTATTCTATTAAGTTCTCCTGATTAGCTGTCAGTCATCGAGATAAATGCCACACTGGTAAATAAAGACATTGTTGTTGACCTTACCTGCTGATCTTTATGGAGAAAACTCACCGAACAAGAGTAGCACAGGAAGAAAACCACAGACAGAGACACGGTACACAGCGCTCTGGCATCGCTCTTCTGCGACAAAAAAGCAAAAAAAACACATTCCTGTGGTAAAGGATGGTTTTCCTTGCTCTTACCAGCTCCTGAGGGGCACTGATGGCGGCAGTGACCGACTGCAAACTACTAATCTAGGAGAGTCCAGTTTAGCAGGTCAATAAAGGCTGGGGATGTGTTTTTATTAAAACCAGGCAAACCCTCAATAAATGCAGCCTGCAACTGGATCCGAACTCGTACAGTGACAACACAAGGTCCGGGGATGGAGACAATTTGTTGGTACAAGCAGTGAAAACAAAAACAAAACAAAAAAAATAAATTTTTTAAACTTTTTCTTTTTTAGATAAAACTACAATAGAATAATCAAAAGCCTTAAGGATCTTCTGCTTTTTTTAAAGACAAAACGTTATGTACATCAACATTTACAGTACAGGTATCTGTGTGGAGGAATTGGTGAAGAATGACCAAACATCTGCTCTCTCTCCAGCAGAGTTAATAACAAGCGGATATTTTCTTAAAAAGTCATCCAAGAAAAAAAAAAAAAAAAAAAAAAGGGAATATGACATAAAGAACAGCTGGTCTTCCATTTTGAAACACAGATGGAAAAGGAAGAGGAGTAAAAAAAACTGCTGCTGTAGTTCTTGTGTCATGTCTCTGTGACTCTGAGTGGGACAGTGCTGACTGTCGCAGATCCACGGGAAGAAAATCTGTAATCTCTGAAACATCTGAGCTGAGGTTTCTGTCCTGCTGCGTCACGGTTCACACAGAGTGATCTGAAATCACTCCCCTATGTGGAGTCGTCGCTCTGTGTTTGGCTTGATCGTAGAGGCCCACTGCTGCGCGGGTACTGAGGCAGTCTGTTCAGGCTATGTGAATCCGGGCCTTCTCTGTTTCTTTCAGCCTCTTGGCCTGCTCCTCCACAGACGGCGAGTGGGGTCTCTTCGAGGCCGCTCCGTTCAGAGGGTCAACAACGCGGCTCACCAGAGTGGGGATGGAGCTGCCAACAGGGGGCACCGTGTGTTTGGGCGCTGTGTGTTCTACAAAGGCAAAAGTCACAAATATATCTCTGATTTAGACGAGTAAGTTTTTGAAATGAGGTACTGGATGTTGTTCTTTTGATTCCATACAAGGTATAATGGGTGCAACAAAACAGTTTTGAAACTAAGCTTTTAGTTTTTCCTCACGAGTAACTCTGATGGACTGAACGGACTCACTTGAGCCGATGACAGGAATGGACATGCCCTTCTCCTCGCTGGCAGCAGGAGCCTCTGGGGCGATTGTTCCCTCAAACACTGGGGCCTTGGGAGGCGTGATGCTGCTCACACACAAACGGCAAAATCTCAATTAGTTTGTTGCGTTTTACCAGTTAATATGCAGCTATTGGAAAGCCTTGAACCTAGAACGTACTTGTGACGGTTAAGGGCCAGTTTAATGGAGTTCTTTACAACACGACAACTATTGCTGGCAGGCAAAGGCGATGAGGCGTCAGGCAGCTCCATGCTGGGAAGTCTCTGAAGAGGAAAACAGAAAAGTATTAAAAAACAGATTATAATAAACAAAACGATCACAGAGTCATCAATCCAACGTAAATACCTGTGTTCTTGAGGTATCGATTGTTGGAATGGGCTTCACCTTTGAGCCAGAAGGAGGGGGCTAAGAGAGAAAACAAACACTAAATAATTTGACCCCGCTTTATTTGATTCAGAGTCTTTACTCATTTTTCATGCCCAAATTCCTGGTTTTCAAGGCTGAGATTAGCAAAGCGCTTTCTAAAAAAGAAAAAAAAAAAAGTGTGGAAATATCAGCGGACAAATACAAAAATGAATGATAACAAATAAGCAGATTGCAAGGCTTTATTTCCAAAACGTTTAAATGTTTTCTTCCAATGGGTGGATACATGAACGTGTTTTTGAAATGGGTGGAGGAATGTTTTCACAGCAAAAACTGGTATAAAAGTGTTTGCCTTAGAATTTGAGCATGTAAATATAATGAGCTGCCAATTAAGTATTTTTGCCCCTAAAATAAAGTTAGTAGCTATTATGTGCTTGAAGTGAAATAATGGAGCTGTTGTTGTTTTCCCCATTTTAGATGTAAATAATCTTATTCCAAAGCAAAGAAAAAAGTGTTTATAAAAAATGATTTGGTTATAAATGGGTTAAGTGGACGTATAAATGGGCGAGTAAATGGAAAGTAAGGTAGGATGAATAGATACAACATAGAGTGGGAATAAGTCTAGAAATACATACGTTTGTATTTATTCACATTTTATCTCCCGTTTTCTGTATCCAGACCATCAGAACCCAAATGAAAACAGAAAACACAGAAATTGGATAAAGACTCACAGTACTGGGTGCTTCTCCATGTGGACTGCAGTCAGAGGATGGTGGGTACGGCTCTTTGAACGAGGAGTCATCATTGGACACCACCTGCAGCAAAAAACAGCCAGTTCAGCTTTGTTTCTACTCCAACCGCTGGGCGATGTACTTTAGAGCTCGTTCTTACATCCGAGTCTTTGTGCCTCTTGGCCAGGTCTTCCTGTGTGGGGGAGTGGGGTCTCTTGGCAGGGATGCTGTGGGTGGTCTCCTCCAGGCCGTTTGGCTCCTCTTTAGGGCTGCTGGCTGCACTGGGTCTTTCGCTCCCACTCAGGACTGAGCTGATGGAGGTGCTGGCTGGTGGAGAGGGAGGCTTTGCTTTAACTAAGGCCTCTGTGGAACGTGAAGAGAAGCCATAACACATTTCATGATGTTCGACTGAAAAAAACTCAGTCATTCAGAGCATTAAAAGGACACTGATACGAGCGGAAGTGGAAGAGACCAATCTGATATTTTAACTCACTTGAGATAGTGGCAGACTTGTCCTGTTCTGTAGCAGCCGGTGAAGGAACAGGCGGCACAGCTGCTGCTGTGCTCGGTGGTACATCGGCTGCTGCGGCGCCTGTCGGCAGCACGGCAGCAGCTGCTGCGCCTGGTGCTGGGGAGGACTCCACAAAAAGCTGTTTCGGAGGACTCACTCCGTCTTCTACGTCCGATACAGGTTTAGGTTTGTTGGTCGGGGAGCTGAAGGGAGTCCCTGAGTCTGTGTCTCTGGAGCTGTCCAGGTGACTGCTGTCCAGGGAAATCCGTTTCGAACTTCCACCATTTGAGCTTCTGTTCAGTTCTGCTATGCTCTGTGGAGAGGAGGAGGAACAGAGGCATTAAAAAAAACAGCCACTTCAAAAAAGAATAAAAATAATTAAAAAAGGACAACTGACCCTTTTCTTCTTCTGCACCAGTTCTGGTGGGAGATACTGATGGAGTTGTTTCTTCTTCACGTGTGTCGCTTCAATTTTCATCCCATCTTTCAGCATGTTGATGTTATTGGCTTGTCTGTATACTATAGGAAACAACATCCTCAGCAATGACAACAATCACTTCAGCCTGTAAACATCTGCATTTCAGATGTTTGCTTCTATAAATCGTGGGTATTAATGTTAAAATTGTTAGGTTTTAACATTAATACCCACATTAATAAACCTGCTATTTAAAGAAAAAACAACAACAATGAATTGGTGTTGAGCTTCACCATCACCCTATGACCACATGGTTGTGTTGTCACAGCTTAGTTCATCCTGACTTGATCAGAAAATAATAATCCATCATAAATCCAGATTGGTGCATTAAAGCTGTCTGGTTTATCATCATTACACTCAGGAAAAAAAAGAACAGTTTAAATAAATCTTTAAAAGCTAAAAATCAACATGAACTCTGTTAAAAATAAACCAATGCTGTTGGGATACTTGGATAGTCATGTAATTTTAAACTATGTCAGAATGAATAGTATGTTTGTTATTGTGGGAGAACCTACCAGTGTCTGTGAAGGACTGGATGTCAAATGTTAGATCAATGTTGACGCTCTCTGCATTCTCCACCTTCTTGAAGATGATCCCGATAAACCACATGGAAACAAAGTCGTTTCTGTTGTAGAAACACAAATTTTAACAGTTTGCAGGAGGCGCTCTGTTACACATGAGGCTTTTTTTATTAGTACAAAGAGTGAGACTCACTCATTGCGGTTCTCTTTGGACCCAGGGAAGGACTGAGGGTTGACATGAGCCAGCGTTATGTACTCGTTCCTCTCGAGGTTTCCCACAAGGACACGTATCTTTGACTCTACGAGGCCGATCCTGAGAGGCAGCGTTGATGCAAAGGGAGAATTTTTGTTTACCACCCTACTTCCTCTGCTTTGTTTTTAGTAAATAATCAAAATACTCCCAAATCTTATGTTATTTTACAAGAGAATGAACTTCAATCTGTGAAAGCTATATGATTTCAGGCACATGATTACACAAAAAACTAAATTCTGGATGAAAAGAAAAAACGTACAGCAACAGAGTTGGAAAAAGATTCTCTAGACTTGTTTAACATTAAGTAATGATTCATTCACTCCTTGTACTTTAAATCCTAAATGCAAAAGAGAGCTAAAAGATCCGCTGGCCCGACCCTTAGATCATTTTGGGGTTAGCTATAGAAAAAAAAATAAGGCATCCTCAGACATGAAAAAAAAAAAAAAAAAAAAAAACTTTGAAAAAACGAGATGTTGCAACGGTCTAGTCAAAGCCCAGGTGAATCTATACCAAATAAACCAAATGCTTCCAGTTCTCCAACCTAATTTATGGTGGAGCGAGTTTACTTTTTTAATTGCTGACAAAGTAAGCTCTGCATTTAGCTGATTTATTAGCTCTGCTCAAGGCGGCGCTGACCCAATTAACACTCACCATTCTAAGTGGTTTTCCTCTGTGGATGCACTGGCAGTGAGAACAATATAATGCCTGTTGAGACAAAACACAAGCTCAGCTGTCACCTCAAAACATCTCTTCCATTTAACAGGGCAGCTTTTAGTCTATGGGATATACATCTTCACCAAATAGTCCTTAAAGATGATGAACCTGCTGGGAGTAGAACCTCTTAAGCTCCAACAGGTTTTTTCTTACCAATGACTGGTATTTTCCTCAATCTGTTTCCATCAAATCTGACCTGCTTTTCCTGCAGTTCTGAAGAAAAGCATCTCTACAGCATGATGCTGCAGCCACTGTGTTTTACTAAGGTAACTGCTCAAAATAGTGTCAGTTTGTAACCAAACAATATTCAGCATCTTAGCTGAATAGTTACATTTAAGCACAAACTTCCATAAGTTAATCATGTCTTTTGTGATTCTCATTCTCCTTTATTTTTTTTATTGCAAAATCATGCTTTGACTTTCACTCCTGCCCTTCAATAGCAAAAATGTACTTGAAAACCAGGCTTTATTTTCCTCCCAGTATGCAACCATGCACTTTCTTTGCCAACTAATCAGATTAAATGTTAATCAGATAAATCAAATTGTTATGAGGCTTTTTTTCTTTTGTCACTGTTTTTTTTAATCACCATTTGTTCAATCCTGTAAAAGGAAGCTTTGCATGTTTGCCTAAACCCTCCTGAATTTTCTTTGTAAAACTCTCTTCCTGCCCTAGAGACGGTTCTGATTGATATATTTATAAAAAAAATCAAGACCTACTTGTACTTTTGGAAAAAGTTGGGTGGTTCAAAGAGTTTTGACCATTCTGCTTTGCCTTGAAGAATCTCGTCTGTGACGCTGAGACCTGTTTGTGATGAGCCACAGAGAGGTTCAGTCACACACTGCAACACATCCAGAGGCCCTCCTCTCATAGCTAAAATCATCTGTTACCGTGTTTGAACTCCTCCGTCATGATGGTGCGTGTTGACGAGGAGACGTTGTAGGTGGAGTTCTGCTGGGGGTAGGCAGGCGTGATGATGGGCATCAGGTGGTATCTGTCGGAAGGGTTCACCTAAAAGAACAAAGAAGAGGAACAAGAGATGTTGGTTTCTGTTAGAAGATGAGAACTTATGCTAATTCAAGCAACGCTCAAACTCAAAAAAACGGATCACCAGTTTATTCTCCATGTCAGTAATTAAGGCAAAACTGTATAAACGGACTTTAATCCTTCAAAAACAGACTGATATCCTCAGTGGAAGTTTCTTAAATCAACATGTTTGCTCTACAGTAATATTAAATGCGCCACACATTAGTTTACAAATATTCAAACTGAGGTTGCAATGTAACAGCTGTGAAATACATGTAACAAAAAAACAGAGGAAAGACAAGAGAAAAAAGGCAAGTCAAGCATTAAGGGGAGAAATGGCATGACTAATGAGCATACGAAAGGCAAATTTATGCAGAAGTATAGGCAGTTACAGATCAAACAAGAACTACAACTGGATGTATAGAGTTTATTTTTAAAAGTACAAAGATTACAGAATTAAAAGGATGAAAAAAAAAAAAGAGAAAATCACAATTTTGTTTCTTTCCAATTACTTTCCAGGCAACTTTATTCATTTCTCCAGTACTTCATATCTGAAATAAGCTCTCACAGGTAGCTGGATGTTTTTACCATCTTATTTTTATTTTGACTAAATAATAATAAAAAACACTGATACTGTTGACATACTTTTATTGCTAGAAGAACATGAAACATTACACAACAGCCCAGAGAGTTTGAAAAAGAGCATTTATTTTATGCAACAAAACGATTTATAAGCAAATCTCAGACATTATACAGAGAAAGTAACAGCTCACGCTCTGGCTGGAAAATTATATATCCTGCAGCGCCCCCTGGTGTGTGGAAGTAGCCACTGACTGTCTACATGTAAACCTAGAATCAAAACAAGCCCCAACGGAGGACCTTTTAACAAACTTCCCACCAGCTAGAGTCAGATCTGATTACAGAGCATTACAGCTACATTAAAGGAGTTCAGAAAGAGGCACCTTGGCAAATCAGATTTCTTTTGCAATTATTAAATTCAAAGAGTGGAATTTAATATGAATTTCTTATGCAGAGAGATTTAATTCAAGCATTTAGCTTTGAGGATTTGCACTGGCAGCTAATATACACCTAAATACTATAAAATATATATACATATATCTATCCATCTATAGATATACACCTATAGATATATATATATATATTCCTTTGAAAATCAAAAATGTGATCCAACTAAAAACTATGCAGTTTTCTATGAGGCTCAGCCCAGGCCTGTCTGATGACCTTTTTCTTCACAGCAGGTAATGCTACCTTTGGCAGCTTGGACCGGTACCAAGTGAAACAAGCATCTCTATAAAGATTGTCAGCAGAGGGAGGCAGGAAGTGGTTTAAAATGTCCTGGCAGAGGGCTGTGTTGATTGTTGACGTTTCAACCCCCAACTTTAGGAAAACAAGTAAAATGCTAAATCAACAAAGGATTTTGAACCACTGATCAGCAGCACAGTTGTTTATAAATTCATCCCAGGAAAGCCACATTTGATATTCTTAAATTTAGGACTGGCTTCAAATATTAAAGAGTTGCAGCACTGTCTCCTACAGCGGAGACACTAAACCAGCCAAAAACTATCAGGCTGATTTAACATTCTTTTGGAGGATTTGATAGTTTTTGTTAACATTATGGCTCAGAAACCTTTAAAGGACTAAATGCTTGAAATATCTCACTCCATGTGTATAATGGATCTATATAACTTTACTTTGTGGAATAAATTGACACAACCTGCAGCTGTATGTAAAGCAGATCAGCTACAATCCCGGTGTGTACAAGCAGAGTTTGGAAACTAATAGCATTGAATGATATATATATATATATATAGGCGTGTTTAGGGGTCTTTTCTGTTGTCCCTGGTCAATTTTAGTGGATGTATAAAGAGTCCATTGCTTAAGTTGCTGTAGGACACCTTCGCCTAGCAGAATAAGACTCACATGTGGAACCTGGCCTTTAAAATATCCAGAAACAAACCCTCCTTCATACTCACTCTAGGATCCCAAACAGGTAAATTGAGATTACTGTCCTCAGGTTGTTTCAGTAGCACAGGATTCGGCCATTCCCTGTAGGGGCAGGAAAACAAAGTTTTTAAATGAAATGCACAACTTAACAAACGGTATGATATCCAGTGGTGCCGCCAATTTAGGGAGACTCAGGGAAACGCACCATTTGGAGAAAACCAAGAAGAACTTATGGACAAGTGTGGCGGCTACAGCGTTGGGGTAAAGCTGGCAGGTCCTGGCCACCAACATGGCCCACGACACTCCGCCAAGAAAGCCCAGGATATTGGAATAGATCCCTCGCCCTGCAACCACAAAAAAATCCACAGACACGAGTGGTCAAATGTTTGCCTGAAAGGAAAAGCACTGCTTAAGTGAGACCACTCAAAAACAGCGTAAGCAGCACTTACGTTTCGCCCACAGTTTGATGGCTCTCAGTGTCAACCTGAAGTTCTCCTTGTTTGGCACCAAGTATAAAATTTCATCCGTCACTCGACAACCTACAACAAAACACAGAGTCTAATAAAGCTGCAGGCTCAGAGCACCGGGATCCCAGTCAGATTTGATACCAGCTGCGTTCCGCACCGTTGAGGCTTCGGATGCAGCGAATGTCCAAGTTTTTCAGGATGGAGTCTCCCCTCAGGTCCAGGTTGTCTGGGATGGACTGTAAGGCCAATCTGGCAAAAAGCAGGTCAATCTGCCAAATGCAGACAAATGATTAAAACCCACAGATCCAACTTTACCAACAACTCAATTTATTTACATTAGGTTACAGAAAATACTGAATAAAGTTTGATCTGACAATACGTTTAAGAAAAAAATAAAAAAAGATTACTGGGAAGGTTTTTTGACAACTAGAAGGATATCGTTTGTTTTTTCACAAACAATAACAAAGTGCATTAAGGGAGATAAAACTCAAATATTATAACCAAAAGGTTTTTGTTTTAAGTGATGAGTAGGGTCACTTGAGGCTACAGAGATTACTACAGTTACACACAGAAAACTTCTTAAGCAGAGAGCTTCTGCTGACAGGGAGCATCTTCCCTTTTGTTTGTATTTCAGTTCAGTTTATTTATATGGCGCCAATTCACAACACGTTATCTCAAGGCAATTTACAAAGATAATTTGACAATTATTTCGGCCCTCTTTCTTTCTCTAATGTTCTCTTTATCTTTCATTTAATTTACCGTTGGGATAAATAAAGTCATGTTTTAATTTAAGTGAATTTCACCTTGAACCAAATAAACTAAATACCAAACTGAACTGAACAATCTCACGTCTTCCAGGTAAGCAAGAACAAATCCTTGAATTTACTTAACAGTTGTCAGATATTTCTCATATCAGATGTCAACAATTATTTAACAAGTATGAGGAAAACCACAGAAAGTTTAAGTGCATCGAACTGGATCTTAAATTAGCCCATAAAGTAGTAGCAGAATGTGTAAACTGCTTTGTTTCCCACCATTTCTGGGTGTCTATAATTACACAACTGATCTTACAATTCATGCTAATAATGTAATAATTTACCCCCCCATCTCCCCAAGCAGAAAAACTGGTTTGTTTTTTATTTAGTGAATCAAATGCACACACACTCTGCACGTGCAGCTTGCTCTGCATTATTATTTGTGTCTGGATTCAGATGTGGATAAACAGGTATTGTGGCTCACCTCAATCCCATCAAATTTGAATTTTATCACGGGTACAAAGGCATCCTCTACGGCCTGGAGGGAGGAGAAAGAAAAAAAAGTTTACAAAATAAATAAAAAGAAAGAAAGAAAAAGTTTAAAAGTACAAAGAATTATTTTCTTTACAAAATGAAAATACCACACTAGTAAACCTTTCTTTATAATTCAGTCTAATATGAGATTGTGTAGAAAACCCCTTACCCTTAGGTCTTTAATCTCTTCATGCTGTTTCAATTTCTCAAAGAAAGACTGGAAGAAGTCAGTTCTCTCTACATGCCGTGGAGCCACACACAAGGCATCAATATCAGCTCCTACAACAAGCAAATAACAAGTATGTTAAGTTCAATTTAGCATCAAGTTAGATTGTAAATGACTTCAAACTAGAGATCGACTGATACAGGCTTTATAAGGCCCATGTAGATCATTTCAACGTCAGTATAACTGATCCCAAAGATGTGCTGCTAATATTGCTTTTTCATCAGCCATTTACATGACAACAAATGTTACATAGGTCCAGTTTAAAGAAAAAAGAAACATTTATCACGTCATTTAATTTCAAGGAATGGCAGCTGAAAACAAAGGAATCAGCCAACCCATCCATGTATTAACAGATGTGAGAAAATAATCTTTATGTCTGTTTATTTGTAGTTTTGAATTAATAAATTTAACGTCGTTCTTGTTTTTTATTCCAGGCAGAATCAGACTAAAGCGCCTTGCTCTCAGTCAACAAGGTTTAGTCGTCATCCTGATAAGACAAACCCAAGAGGAGAGAAACTGAGATTTTTAATTTTAATTCCTTTTTATTTATGACTGAGCTCCACAGCAGGTCTGAAATGTTTTCTTCAATTCCAAGGAAACACTTTCACAGCTAAAAAAGGAAAAACCTCACTGTAAGATGCTCTAACAAGAAGAAAAAGACACTTAAACCATATAAAAAATTACAGCAAAAGGCATTTAATTCAGGCCCCATGTTTCATAAATGAATGAAGGGAAAACTCTAAAACACGCAGAACTCTGGGCCTTTAGGTTTAGTTGTGGATACCTCTGTATAACAGCAGTAACAGAACATACCTTTTGTGTGAACTCCAAGTCTGTATGACCCAAATGTAAATATCTTGCCTCCGACACAACTAATAGCAGACGGTGGAAGATTCTGCAAGACAGTAGTTATTAGTGACATGAAATGGTGGCGAAGCATGTTATCGACTTATAAGAAACCACAGAGAAACATACCTTTAATTCACTGATCTCTGCAATCCATTCTTTAACTAAGTTATTTAGCTTCCCAAGAACAGCGAGTCTGAAAGACGAGACAGCAGTCTTACTGTGTGTATATTGATAAGAGCTCTTCTACCGAACACTTAACTGGAATTACTTTTTTTTGTTCAGCCTCCTAAATGACAACAGAGCAAACTGCTGCAATTATTAGGTTCTTTTTTGCATCCATTTGCAATCATGGCTCACCCAGAACTATTCAACACAGTAGAACCTAAAACATCCCAGACTGACAATCTGTCCCCAGCAGCCATGTAAGTTTAGTAAAGTAATTTTATCTGGACATAAGCCCAATTTATCCAAATGAAATGATGTGACTGAAGGAGAGAAAAACAACATGACCACCAGTTGTGAAGAAGGCATCCTTATTAATGCTGGTTCCTTATGAATGTAAACTATTGAAGGTGAGGAACATTATATCTGCCTTTTTCAGCAGATATGTTATATTCAGTTTCCCGCTCACCTGTTACCTCTATGGTCTGAGTTTGATAAAGCAAAACTCAAAGAATTCACTAAAGGGATATTCACCAACGTACATTCAAAGCAACATTTTAATTTTCAAACACACAAACCTAACCAACACATCTTCTCTAACTGATCAGCCTACTGGAGGCTTTCCCCGGTCTGCAGGTAGATCCTTGACTAGTCCAGAAGAGGAGGAACAAACAGAAAAAACAACGATTCATTCACATCAATATTTAAGGGCATTTAACGGTGACTAGTCAACCAAAAATGAAGGTCTTTAGACTGTGGGAGAAACAGCAGGACTCTGAATACAGGGAGGGACATCAGAATTCAACAGAGAAAAACCCCAGCTGAGATTTTGACATTTTATAACAGCTCTCAAGCCCTGAACACACTGAATCAGATTTTGCACCTGATCTGACAGAAAACCGTGTTGGGTGAGGTTGTGACATTTAGTGCTCATTGAGAGTCAATGTTGATGAACACACCGGACATGATTTTCTGCAGGGGACTGCATAGTAAGAGCCCTACTCCCACAGCAATTCAGAAGCAATTTCATGGTTTTGACAGGAAGACAGATGCTGTTACAAAGTAAAACACATCCGCTTTGGGGGAAAATACAAAATAAAATCTGTCAATCAAATGGGAGAATGTTCAGGTTTGGAGTCGCACGGCACATAAATAACAGGCTGGTAGAATCATGCATTAACAATCAAACATAAAAAAAGGATTTCTGTACCTATGATAGTTCAGGAGGACAAAAATCAGATAAAACAGTGATCCTCTTTGTGCCTCGCAAAAGCAACGAGAGGCAATAGAAAGCGAAACAGAAAAAAAACAAAAACAGACCCCGACAAGCTTCAGGAGGAAAGAAGAGGGATGTAATAAAACACTGATTTCTCCTTGAGCCTCATAAAAAAAACAAGGGACAGACAGTGCAGGTAAGGGTAACTTATCGCTCCCCCCTCTTTATCGAAAAAAAGACAAAAAAAAACAACCTAAGAAACGTCCCAGATCCCTCTGAGACTCACCTCTCAGCCTCATCCAGCATATAAAAGGTCTCAAAGCCTTTATTGCCGAGTTGCCCTTTTCTTTAAACTAGGGGTGCATCGATTTACCGGCCTCGATTTCTTCCACAGATATTACGTACCTCTGTAAGGGTCTAAAAAAAAAATCAATGCTCTAAACTTTAATTTACATTTAAGAGCAGTAATGTCAGATGTTTTTTGGCGTTTCGCAGGTACCAATTAATGTCTTTCACACAAGATTAGATTGAAATATTCAAGGCGTCTTGTGATCTTGTGAAAACAACTGACAGTGCCAGCTATAAAAACAAACAAACAAAGTGGGGCTTTGCTGTATAGCTGCTTATTTTAATTTGTATTTATTTTTCTTAATAACTTTTCCTTAAAAAAAATTCTGCACAGGTTTGGTCATCCCAAGAAGTCGTAACCTCCCAATAAAATCTGATCTGCGATTAAAAAGTCGTAAACAACTGATGTGACCTGGTTTTATGCACAAATCTAATACACTGATTAATAACCAGTTTAGTTAAGCACCCAAAAAGTAAAGATGGACATATAACAGAATATGAAAAATGTTTCCAAAATTTAAAAGTAATACAGACAAACTTCACACATGAAGATCGTTGCTGAATCTGTTTGGAGGGCTGATGTTATTGTTTAGAGTAACTACACACTATAAATCTCACCTGTGGTTGAGCTCCTCTTCGTCCTCAAAGACACCAAAAGGTTTCATAGCATCACAGAGCTTCTTGGTGTACAAGTGGTCTATTTCTCGTGGGGGAGCGAGGCTTATGGCAGAAGTGATGCCATAATGTTTCTGAGGCTGCTGCCCACCAGGCATTGTGCTGCAAGGAGGACAAAAAAAAAAACTGAAATGTTTAGCCTTTACATATGATTGAACTTTTTCTCCTGAGGATATAGAGCATCAGAAGAAAACATGCAATAGAACCAACAATGAACTCATTTTAATTGGGATTTTTGGCATATTATGCAGTCTGGACAAACAGACCGCATAATATTGACCCATAGTATCATTTTTTTTCCTTGCAGCAGTCAATATATGATCACCGATTCATTAGTGCATTAAGATGTCATGCCATCTGGGTCCCATGCATTGCTTTTTCCATTTCCTTTTCCCTGCCAATGTTTTCTTTGATTTGTATATTTTTAAAACTGAGACTTGTGGGTAATTTGTATCGTGTCATTTTATTTTGAAATTAGGTAAAAATTGAATGTTTGTTTTATACATCATGGCATGTTTGGGCTTTTCACTTTAAGTGGCTATGTTATCAGTAAACTTGCATCTCAAAGTCAGCAGAATTTAAATTTATTAGTTATATAGTCTGTTTTAGTTAATTTTCTTTTTGACCAAGCAAAGTACAGTTTCAATATAAAAAAAAATAGCCTTGTTTTCTTAATTCACTTTGAAGAGCAAAATTTTACCTGTAGCAATAAAGAGTTATTGTTTAAATATATTAATCTAAAGCAACTTACAGATTTAAGCTTAACTTAAGGTATATTACAAGTAAATCAACAGATCAAGTATGACTAAAGTATTGAATGTGAATTTCCTCGAACTTTTAAAAGCATCAGGACATGTTCCCTTTCTTAAAAATTTCATATAAATACTTTATTTTGGGTAACAACGTCCACAGGTGTCACTGTAAATTGAATATCAATAATCAGCCAAGATTTTTTTTAACCCTACATGGTTTTAAAACACACTTGTTTTAATTCACAACCTCTACACGTGATACAGACATCATTTAAGTTATTTTGAAGCTCCTGGTAGTGAAGTTTGTTTAAAAAAACCCTACTTGCATAGCCAGTGTAAAATGTGTAATAATAACAACTGATAGTCATTTATTTTGACACATTATTTCACCTTAGAAGTCACTAAATGTTTCACGTTTGAAGGCTGTTAGCCATAAAGTTGAACAGATTCAGATGCATTGCCGGCCACTTCAAACTGTCCACTGACAGCGACGAGCGAAATTAGCTCTACTTTACCAACAAGCTTATAACATTTTAATTCTGTATAATTTAAAAGTTAAGAATGATTTTAACGAACAAATAAGGAAAAAAAGTAAACATTTGATCATGTGGAACCTTAACCGGGCAGCTAGCACAAATGCTACAAACATGTTGGACAAGCTAACAAATTAGCTAATTTAGTAGACTGGCAAGTTTTTAGCTGGCCGATACGGAAGCGAAGGTTTAACTAATTACCCTCTTTCCGGTTGAAGGGAGTTCACAAATGATGAATAAAAACACCAACGTGCATTTGTTCGTTTTTGCTAAAGTTTAGAATCAACAAAGAAGCCAGTCAACAAACGGCGGCTGCAGGCCTTGTTGTGACAGCTGGCTAACGTTAGCCTTTAGCCTATTCTTCATGAAGGCGAGGAGAAGACCCGCTTTGAAAGTAGAAAACGTTCCCATGCACATCTTACCTTGACATTTCTTTCATGACACTCTAAAAAGCTTGCACTATTTCTTTCAGTTTTAAATCCGTAAAAAAAAAGAAAAGAAGTCTGCCAGTGGGAATAACAACAGCCTCGACCTGATTTCAACAATGGTCACTTTCCAGGGAACAGTTCAAACCTTCCCTCTGAACCGGAATCACTACGGGAGCTAACGAATCCGTTCATAATCCCGAAAGAGCAGTCATATCTACTTTATCTTCCAAATCCAGTAGAATTTTTGGAGATGGATGCGAGCCAAGCACGCTTTTAAGTGCTATTGTTGGTTATTTTGAGATTGCAAACAACAAATGTAACGGCGTTTGTTGCCCGACGTCTGGTTGTACCACGCCGAACCACCGCCGTCAACAGGCACCGCCTCGCCGAGGGCCACAAGTCACGTGATCACGGCGCATTGACGCAGTTATGCAATGAGCAGGTCCAGTTTAGAAAACCTTTCATAATAATAATATTTTGCCTACTTGCCAACATCAGGTTAGGAAATATTGGAAGATTTTTTTTCATCGATATGTCACCCCACATAATAATTATCTGTCTTTGTAGTTTACACCTGATGAAGGAGCCCTATTCTAAAATGTTTTTCTTTGACATTCATTTATTGATTTTTAAGAACATTTGAAAATAAAAAGAAAAAAGCAGTTATAACTGAAGACGAAAAAACAACAATGGCGTGTCCCAATTAGACCAGGTCCTTCAAAGACCTCACAATCAACAAAAGCCAGAAGTGAAAAACTGAATTAGGACAGTCTAGTCCAGGGGTCTGCAACCTGAGGTCTGGAGCCGCAAGTCGCTATTTAGACACTTGACAAGGGCTCTTCATCACTTTGGCTTAAATGATGTAGAGCAAACTAAGGTCTGAAAAAAAAAAGAAATTCTAACAAATCGACTAGCTGCGTTGCGTTGAATTTCCAAAAATAAAATGACTAATTAAAAAAAAAATTAAACTTTTTTTAACCTATTTAAATGCTTAAATAGGATTTCAGCAACCAATTTCAAATGTATTTATTCTCTTTTCAGAAGTGTTTTTTCACATTAATTGTAAAACCTTTGAGTTGGCACATTGATTATTTATAAAACCTCTGGTAGATTTCTCTTAAAAAAAACTTTCACATAATGTTTCTGGCTCTAAAGAGTTTTTATTAGTTGCACTAAACAGCTTTCCATGCACCAGCAGGCTGTATGTGTTGGCCTGCCAGATACTTTTCTACCAAATATTTATTCAATCTTGTTTGAGATATTTTTTGGCAGCCCACTTTTTACTTTTACTTGAGTAAAAACATGTTAGCATTGCTACTCTTTCTTAGAAACACTTTTCTTTAAAGTATGCTTTCCCCACTAGTTTTTTCTATTCACACAGTCAAATTCTCAGTATTACATTACATAGTATTAAAATAATATATAATATTATAATAATTTTTTAAAAACAAAGAAAAAAAATCAATACTGAAAAAATGTCTACACCATCCATCCATCCATCCATCCATCCATCCATCCATCCATCCATCCATCCATCCATCCATCCATCCATCCATCCATCAAGTTGCTCACAAACCCTCTCAAGCAATTTAAACAATGTAAAACAGCGCACTCTAGTGGAGACAGTGCAGAAAAGCTAACCGTTTCACTTCTCTAGGACCACCTTGGTATGAAGGGTAAATTATAATTCAGTCTAATATGTTATCTGAAAGTTGTTTTTCAAGACCTTTACCTTTACTACCTTATTCTAGTCCATAATGGCAGAAAGTAAATATCTTAAACTAAACATATGCTCTATAAGACTTTTTTCTTCAAATCTGTTGTAAGGTCCTCCCATGACATTCTAGAGAAAGAAATGCTCAGAGTAGGTTTAAATTATTTGAGGAAGTAAAACGCTCTGTTTGCGTTCTTGTGGTGAGCTGAGGTGATCTAATATATTGGTTTCCAATCTTATTAAATCCCAGTTGTGTTGTTTTTGATTAACTATGGTTGATTTTTATAGTTTTAAACCAATAAAGCATGTAAATAGAAAGCCCTATAACTGTATTGTAGTTGGAAAGTCTTTCTGTAAGTATCCTGAATTACTGCAAAACAGCACACTGTTACTTATTGTGAAAGTGAGGGCGAACTTTCACCTGTGTACAAGAGAAAGGATAGCTCCTCCCTCATTGGCTAACACACTCCTTCCACTTCTGCATTTTACACTGTTGATTTTTCACATTTAAACGTCTATAGAGAAAGGCAGTCAAAGAGTTTTCTGCTACAAATCCTAGTACCTTCAATTAGCCAAAAATGAGCAGCCTACCTCTTCAGGTCAATGTGGAGGACTGGATCACTGAAAATCAAAATGCTTTCCTGCCACCAGTGTGCAACAAGCTCATGTGAGTAACATGCATTTATTTTAGGATATAATCTTTGGGGGATTGACACCAAAATATTATATATTGTGCACAGACATGCAGTAACCACATGGCTGCTTTTAACTCCTACTTTTCTCAGGCACTTTTCCCAGTTGCTCATCATGTTTGTTGGTGGCCCAAATACAAGGAAGGATTATCATTTAGAGGAAGGAGAGGAGGTAAGAAATACAAGTATATAAATACAGCCGTAACTGTCTTCACTCAAACTGATTAGCTTCCCCCCCTTGTTAACTTCATCTTTACCTTATCTTCATTGAAGCTGGGCAAATTCCACCTAATAGCTGTAATGCTGAGAGAATGTATTTTGGCTCAGTGCCCCTAGTAATTTCAGCTGGATTCTTCCTGATGGTGGCATCAGCTGTCTAGACCCCCAAAAATGGGCTGATTAAAGTTTAGACCCTGTCATCTGATACCTACGTGCAAAAGGCTCTTACTCAATAGTGATCCTTGACACTTTACAAAAACAGCGCAGAGCAAGTTCTGGAAAATTTGACAATCCTATTTTTTTTAGTTGTAATTAACATTTGTGTGATTTGCAAAACTGATATGCTTTTATTAATGTCAATGATTACTGAGTCAAAAACAACTGTCTGGATGTGTCATGGTGGGCTTAAGGGCTCTAACCCACATGCAGAACACCACACGGATAACTGGGGAAAAGTTCAACAGTTTATTTGAACAATAAATAAACAACACAGGTTCCAGGTTCTGGTTCTGGTTCCGGTTCGGATCCAAAGGGTTTACAGTTCTTCTGTAAACAGAAG
>JAUZNJ010086558.1:0-23091 GCA_034780135.1 Jordanella pulchra
TATCTATCTATCTATCTATCTATCTATCTATCTATCTATCTATCTATCTATCTATCTATCTATCTATCTATCAATCTAGGCATAACTTGTTTATTTTTTTCTGTCGTGTTTTAGAAACAGAAAAAGTATTTGTGATTCATTAAGCTATTCAAATCAAAGTGACCTCATCCTGTTTGCATGGTTGTCAGCATATGAAGTTAGTTATATCATTTTCCACTAAAGTGGATATGATTTATCTGTACTGTAAAGGTTTTGTTATCAGTCCACAGTAGGCCCCATAGGAGAGGGTGTGGATGGAGTTAATTAATTCATAAACAGGATGGAATCAGCCTTAATTTTGTTGACTGTGTTTTCATCTCACGAAAAAGCACATCTAATCTAAAACATGTGACTGAAGCTAAAAATTTATGCATGATAGCAGGCACTGTTTAAAGAAATAGTGCTGTTGCCTTTTTAATACAAAAAATAATTAATACATTTATGTGGGCTTTTTTACATCCTTCAATTTCTATACTATTTTCACAAATGTATATGTATTTTAGTAAGATTTTGTGTAAAGGACCAACACAAAGTAGCACCAACTTATAAAGTTTACTGAGCATCTTTGTCAGTGAAACCCAAAAAGTTGGACATGTACTTACATTCAGCTTGGCTGTAATAATAGAAGGAAGTTTGTACAACAGAGCAATTGGCTATTCATGTCTACAGACTTATGTCTTGATGTTGTTCTTAAAAAACATACCTAAAACCCAGTCACTTGTAATAACAAGTGTCTTTGAATATGAATTTTTAAAATCTTGCAACTGGTTCTGACTTTTACTGGGCCATTTACCACATTTGTATGATTAAATCCTATGTTTTCTATTGTAGCCCTTGCTGTATGTTTAGGGACATGGTCTCTAAGGAAAGAAAACCTCCTCCAGTCTTTTGCAGCTTCTAACATGTTTTATTTTCAAATGGCCCTGTATTTACTGTAGCATCATCCATCTTCAAATCAACTCCAACCAGCTTTCCTGTCACACAGCATGATGCTGCCATCGCTATAATATTTAATGGTGAAGATAGTGGGTTCAGTATAATATTCAGTATAGGCTTTTGTCTAAATATTGTCAGACTAGTGCCCTCCTCCATGTTTGCTCTGTCGCCTGTATGGCCATTTGGAGTTTCTTATTTTCAACATGGTTTTGTTCTTGTTGCTTTTTCCTAAAAAAAATCAACAAATGAATATTTGCAAAACTAGAAAAGCACAGACCTCTACCAAGGAGCAAGTTTGCATCATATTGTGACTTACACCTATGGCTAACACTTGAACATAATCTGGATCATTACCAGATTTTTAAAGAAAAAAAATCCTTTAAATCCTTTTATAAGTTCATAAGTAAGGCAAGGCATGTATGTGCAGCCTCTGATGTCTGTTCTGCTCTCACTTTCTTCATTCGCTCTGCACTCTGCTTTTTTTTTTATCAGCAGATCGAGACTTTGAGCAAGACATGGCTCCTCTTTCTTTTGTTTTTGTATTTTTTGTTTCAGTATAATACTTCTGGCCTTTTTTGAGTCCAATGCTGAAGCTGTCAATAGTCACTGCTGCCACCCTCTGGTTTAGGGGGGAACTGCTGTTTCTGTAAAATAATGTTAAAGAATCCTTGAAAAAATTCCTCCATCGGGATTATGGCCTTGATCATCAGTAAAATTTAATGGATTGTTGTTGCACCTTCTCCATAAATAATAATAATAAAGAAAATCAATCCATACCTTTTTTAGTTATTTTGAAAACAGACAGATGCAGACAGCAAAAAAAACAAAAAAAAAACCAGACAGACAAAACAGACAGCAGATGCTGTCTGTGCATGTATGTTCTCAGAAACAACACTGCATCTCTATTTTGCTTCCCATTTTCTTTCACAGTCACAGACTGCTTGTCTTGTATCATTTTGACAATATATATTGATGTTAGTGCTGGTAATCATATAAAATCTGAAAAAGTTCAAGCTGTATGGTAAATATTGAACCTATCGTGGATTTTAACTTGAGTTTTAGCCAACATGTTTCTGTTGAAGAATGTAAAAATGTTATGGTTGGTAAAAATACTTTCATGAATACATTAATTCTAAAGTAGGCTGCATCAATTATAAGATAAGGAACATTATTTATAAGGAATAAAACATGGATAAAGGAAAAGATATATACCAAAAAAAGTTTCATTTTTTTATCTTAGTTGCTCCAGATTTGATATAAGGGAAAATAAAAAGGATCTGACTGTATGTTGATGTGAAAGGATCTAAAAGTTGCCTTTTAAATGAAGTATCCAAATGAACTGTAACTCAAACCCTGACATTCTCAAGACAATTCTTTAAACAAGCCAGCAAAAGGAGCTGAAAACCAAGCCTGGTATTACAAATATGTTTACAGTACAGAGACTTGTTCATTTGTTTTATCTAACCGCCTTTTTGTGTCCTCCTCATACATTTATTTTCATTGGCCTCAGACGTATTGAACTTGGCTGCTCTGCTTATATATTTGAACAAGGACTGTTGAAGGTAGGGGGAAATGTTCTACTAAACTAGACCGGGGTTCTCCCTAACATTTATACACACTGGTCTGCTGATGAGGGAAAACTGTAAACCTCAGCTGGTTTAATTCCTGAGTCGGCCTGAGTTTCAGATCTCTGCTCTGGAACAGCAAAAAAAAGAAAGAAAAAAAGAACAACAAAAAATCTACAGTAACAGACAAAAAGTGGACAAGATGTGTAAAACGACAGATTGTACAAGGTAATGGATAGACAAAGAGAAACTAAAACATAAAAAAAAACACAGATGGAAACAAAAGGGAATCAGTTGCACAACCAGATCACCTTACAGGAAGCACATGCTCTGATACTTTAGCCACTGACCTCTCATGTGCAGCCGTGGGGGTGTGGGGCGACAAGGTCTCCGCAGGGCCCATCTGCACTGCTTGTCCCCATGTGACCATGTGTAGCACCTGGCTCTGCTCCAGCGCCCAACGCCCCTTTGTGGTGGTCAGAATGGCCGGCTGGAGTCTGCCTTTGATCTGGGGCCAACTATTCATCTCTAAAGGAAGAGGAAAAGCAGAAAAAAGAGAAAAAGATAAACAGAAAAAGAGGGAGGGGGGGAAAGCAGCAGAGAGAAAGAAAAAGTCAACCTCTGCTGCCAATTATTGGAAAAACATCAAGGTCTTCTGTGTGAGCGTAAACATAAAAAGGGGAGGGGTGGGGGGGCAGAAGAAGAGATAGCTGTTTGATGGCTTGGTTTGGTGTTAGTCGGAGGATTGTGGCAAAGCAAGGCAGGGGCTGACCTGCAGGAGGCGTTTACAGGTGGAGAGAGATATTTGTCTTTTTCTAAGGCTAACCTTTTTTGTTATTGCTATGTTTTCTTTTGCTCCTATATACTCTCCTCGTTTTAGCCTTACTTCTTTCACAATCTCTTTTAGACTCCCTCGTTCCCCTTGTTGTTGCAACCCTTATCTTTGCCTTTCTTTCCATTGCCACTGTGGGCTGTTAAACCAGAGTACAAGGAGAAATAAAGGTCAAATTTCTGTCTGTGTTGATCGGTCTGTCTACAGCTTCTCCTTTAATCCTCTGACATTAACTATACAAACAAGCACAAACATGCTGAGCAACACAGCTAAGAAGAAAACATGTATACAAACATTAAAGCTGTAAATTGGCAAGGTAATTGGCAATGAAATGTAAACAATGAAATTGATATTTAGCTATCCATTTCAAAGTAAGACACTTAGTATGGCTTTGACTACTTCTGTAGGTGCTTTTAGATACATTGTATGAGCAAATGTTGTTACTTCAACTGTGCTCCCTTTGCTGGAAATCTTCTGCAAGAAGAAATAGTTAACATCTCCAGCTTCTTCTTTTAACCCAGTAGTGGTTAATTACTGCCCACCCTCCATGTCTCCCAAGAAAGTGTTAATTTTTGTTAACCATACTGTATTTCTGCAACCTTTCTCTTTTGTTTGCCATGGCAGTAAACGCACAGTGTATACCTGGCATAAGGGCAGAACTTTGACTAGGCCATTCTGATGGATGAATGTGCTGTGTTCCAAATGGTTCAATTGTAGCTCTGACTTTAGGAATATTTTTGATTCTCTGTGAGATTCCACTCCCAGTCTTTTACACCCTTTTACACCTGTAGTTTTTTTTTTCCATTTTAGACCGAATAAATCCAGTCATGTTCAATGATACCATAAGGTTTCGATGCTGATAAAATCAGATTTCACTAATAATGTTATATTTAGTTGTTAGCCATAAATAATTAATAAATGCAGGTCCACTAATGTATTCTTGATTTCTAGCACATTCCTCTTTGTGATCCAACTAATGCATCTGTGATTAGAGGACTTGTTGCATGTATGAAGTTATACATTTTTCTCTCTATGAGGATTATTGTTAAGAACGTTTTTGCAAACAAAATATATCCCTGAAACCTGCTGTTGCAAACATAAATAAGAAAAAAATGAATGATGTATGGCATGAATCCTTGATGGATGAGTATGAGGGCCATGCTAATCATTGTAATAATTTCTCATAACCAGAATGGGCAAAACATGAAAACAGTCTTATATCTTTAAATAGTTTTCATACAGTGAGTAGCAAATAAGAAAATAAATAAGCATTATTGTAATTAAACTGGCAGCAGTTACGACCTTTTAACAGATTCTTACTGCATAATTCTGTCTCAGTATATTTATCCCTAAAGATGTTGTTTTTCTCCACAGATGGTAGCTGGTATGCAGGACAAAAAAAAATCCTTTAGCTCTCATCTGACCAGAACATCTTCCAAACATTTGCTGCATTGTTTGTGGTTAACTTAAAAAAAGTGGTTTTCTCTTTAGGAAATTAGATTTTTTTTCCCACTAATCCCATTAAACCAGATTTGTGGAATGTTCCACTAATCCACATCCTGTCCACAGATTCTTCCACCTGCGCTTTGGAACTCTGCACCCCACCAGAGTTACAGATTATTATGCCATACATTTCTCATATTCATACCATGTATTAAAAACTGCTCTGATATGTTTAAAGATTTGCTTATTCTTGCAACAATCTACCCAGCTTTAAACTATCTCCCTGACCTGTCTGCTCTGCTGGTTATGATGCTCTTTGTTTACTAATGGTCTATGAAGCTGCAACAGAACAGCTATAAAGTTAGCTAAAGTTATAGACTCTAGCAAACGTGTTGCATATCCTTAAATTATCAGAGATGGTTTAATGTGTCTTTGATCACGTTTTTATTTTGCTATTTTGTTAATAACTTTTTTCACTTCTTACACAGTGTTTTACTTGTAAGATATTAAACACTAAGGATGACGGTGTGGAATCTAAAAAAGCTTCAGAGAAACATCATGACAACAATGATGGGAGAAGATTATGTTGTTGTTAGATAGGAAGTGCTTTTATAAAGAACATGAAGAGCATAAATAATCATAACATCATTTAGCTACTTATTCAAACCTATCAAGCACAATCAGTTATTTTATTTGTCTTTTTATTCGTTATAAAATCTTCTGGATCTCTAGCTAAAACTCAAAGGGAAACTAAGATGTAAAGTTGTTTTTTTTTAAAATCTTACTTTTTTCTTTTTGTCCGGTTTCCTTTTTTGTTTGCACTTTCTATACAATTGTAACTTTTTTTACACCTATAACCTGTTAGAAAGCCAAAGCCATTATGTGACGATTACAACTCTCACAAAAAAAAAATAACAAGAAGTTCAGACCAGGAAATAAAAAAAAAAACTTTTCTAGAATTCATAACCACTATTATTTACATTTGTGTACTTGTATTAGCACTATAAGTAAACAATACCAGAGTCTGTTTGGAAGTGGACTGAGACCACCTAAAAAAGTGTCTCTCATCTAAGTGTATTTACACATGCACAAAAAATCTGGACCAAGTCGGAAAACTTATTCTGGTCAGTTCAAAGTGGACCAAATGTTGCAGGTGTAAATACACCTGAACTGTCAAGATGCAATTGTTGGATTATTGGAATGTAAATAGGCAGCCAGTAGCAATACATCTTAGAAAAATACTGCTTGTAACAGGCATGGATAGAATAGAAGCACTGGATGAATTAAAGAATATTCAGCGGTTACCTTGCAAGAAACATGAATTATCGCAAGACTTGTGAATTTGCAAACTTCCGAAAACATGTCTTGCCAGAGACCAACAGATGCATTCGCCTCAAAAAAAAGAAATGTTCCTAACTGGGTTTATTTATCAGTTCACTCTGCGAGCTGTGAACCAAATCAAGAATGTGATACATCACAGCTGCCGCCTAAAGTGTTGACATGGGAGGCAGGTGTCAATTAGTGATTTACCCAATCAGCTTAAGGAATTGTACTGAATGTCCTTCCCTTTTGTGAACATTTTCTACGGGAATCTTTCAAGATGGACACAGTGTAGCATTCAACTTGAACTACACGGATCATTCTGGCTTATGCAGGTTAGTTCTGTGGCAGAAAGGAATAATAAATAATAGGTATGTATATATACACAAAAGAGATGTGAAGAGTAGTAAGTTTGGTTTATGAGGACTGGAGTCAGATCCCAGCAGATGATTGATCTTCACATCACCTTTAATATTCATTATTTTTTCTCAAACATTTTTTTATTTCTTCTAAAAACCATCATTTTAATATCATAATCATTTTTAGAAATATTTCAATCCATACAACAATACCTAACAAAAAGTGCGCCATGCCTTTATGGGGGAAAAAGTAAACACAGCACAGAGACTTAAAGCTCAACATTCGATAAGAATTCTACTCCTATTTTTAACTCCTTTTAACTCCTTTTAAAAAATTTTCCTACATTAAACATCCTGGCATTGTGTTCATTAGTCTTAGTGAAGAATATGAAGGCCTACAGAAGTCTCAGAGGAAATTTGATGAAACTAAAACTGGCATTTTGCCAGGATGAAAACAAGAAAAAAAAACAACAACCACAAAAAGAAAGATGCCTACAGCAAACCTACATCACACTGGATCATATTATTTGTTAAATCGTCAGTTATAAATACTGAATGTTTTCATCAGCTTCAGGTTCCCAGTTTGATTTCTGTCTTCTTCTGGACAAATGTCAGTCTGATGTCACTATGGCTGTTTTGAGCAGTCTGAACATATAAATTGTAATGCATGAGCAGACACCCTATGTTTCTTCAGGTATAGGACCTATAAACAATGCTCATATGCATCACTTGCCTTCTCTCCTCCGCCTTTGTCCTTGTGGACAAAGAAACAAGAACAGACAACAGTGCCGGCATTGATCACCAAGGACGGACTTCTTCTGCCTCTGTCTCTGACGCTGTTATTTTCCTTTCAGGGTTGTTTTTCCTGCCCGTCTCCTGAGACCTCCTCATATGACGAGAAAAAAAAAAGAAAAAAAAAAAAAGAACAACACAAACTGAACATGAAAACGCCCCACAGCCCTTTAAACACTTGTCATTTTGTCCTTTGTGGGGATGATAGCGAGAGCTGCTATAGAAACTAGACTTCTGAAAATTATCTTTTAATGTTTTCAACAGTTTTTTCATTAAGTTTTCTGGTCAGGCAGAGAGAAACAAGCTGAAGAAAATGGACAGTGAGAAAGAAAACTGCTGTCAATTATGAGTGCGGGGGAATGATGAAAAAAATGAGCCGTTTAAAAATCCAATTTGCCATGGGGGGAGAGATGAGAGATGAGTGAAGGACAGTCAATGTACTGTGACTCTCTCTATGGACAGACTGACTAATGTAATGCTTTTTTTCTCTGAAAGGAATCAGATGAAAGAGACGAGAGTTAGCTTGGATGTTTAGACCGCAGTTTAATCACTGTGTATTTCCCTGGAATGAGGCTGCTGGTCTCACTGTTTTCACATGTCTGAATTCGTCAGACCCGTCTTTTTTTTTTTCTTCTATTGTTTGGGTGTATGCACTGTGTACAACTACCAGTATGATTGTGTGTTCATTTGATTCTTAGTACCTGCAGCCAGCCATGGGCGTTTAATTCGCCTAGCAGGCAAGGGCATTATCACACTCCCATCACTAATCCCCGTGGAATGAAACACCGACACTTTGATGTCTGCCAAAGAACGCTGCTGCAGTATTTGGAGGAAAGACCGCGCATCACGTACAAACCATAATTAACAATCTATTGCTGGACTCCAGCCAGGTGGAGTGGTGGAGGCTGTGAGAGAAAAGAGGAAAAAAAATAGGAAGATTCTAGTGGTGTAGAGCTAGAGGCAAAACAGTAAAGCTTAAAGGATATAATATAAATCAATGTGTGTCTGTGTTGAAATGTACATGCTCAGGGTTGAAAGACACTAGAAAACGTGTCACCACTCCCAATCCACCAGTACGAGCCTTTTGCAGTGATCAATGCTGAGCTCAGACAATGTTGCAGCAACAACAGTGGTGCTTTCACACTAGCAACCTGACTGGAGCTCATTGAAAAAAAGACAGTGTACTGATCCCTGAACAACTGAAGTCAAAATGGTAGAGGTAGGTGCTGTTCGTATACTTGAAAATGACTAGGGTTGAAATATTTTGTGATTTCAAGAAACCGCAAAAAGAAAAAAGGACTTTTTCATCTTACAATTTCAATATTTGTTGGATTTTGTTGGGATTTTAAGTGACAGACAAATCATAAATGGGTTTTTGTAAATACTTGTAAATGGTTTTTACCTTCTTTTTTGCAAATGGAAATCTGAAAAATGTGGGGAGGCTTTTTTTTTTTTACAAACTCTATTAAATTGCAGTTGCCATTAAAACAAATAATTAAAAAAAAAAAAACAAATAAGATAATAATTAATACTGTTCTGTTGTTTGCCTGACATAATAATGAATGAAAAAATCTAGAGTCTGATGCCCAATGGCATGGAACAAGGGATGCTATGACCCAGTGTGATAGAATATGAAGATAATTCATAATATATAGTCGTTGTGTTTGATTCAATCTCACAGTCACACCAATGGGTGATTGACAGGTCTTACAAAAAATAAGCCTGACAACCTGTCATTTTAGATGAACAAAACCCAACCTCCAATGCCACCTACACATCCCTTTGTAAGGACAACCAGATAGGTGTGTGCCAGTCCTCATGACAACACATGAATGTATGCCAGTTAAGCACAAACTGAAGCATGCAAGCTACATTTTATACTGTAAGAGGATAAACCCCCCACCCAAAAAACCAAAGGCTTTCATCAAAGCAAGTGAGAGAGGATGTCAGAGATTTCTTCTAAAGATGAAAGCGAAGGATATTCTCTCATTTCAGCTCAGCTCTCCCGCACTCACTCTCTTAAAGTCCACGAAAAAAGAAAAAAACATCCACATTTCTATGAAGAAGACTTGGAGAGAGAGCAAATGGTCTAAAAGTTATTTACGTGCTACGCTGTGTCATGTGGCTTGTCACTTCTTATTTTCTCCTATGGGACTGTCAGACTTCAGTAGACTCTCTCCAAGTGTGTTTTTGTCAAGGTGATTACAAAGTGACAGCTTTAAATCCTCTGCCACACAAACAACAAACGCAGATTTGAAAAAATACAGTATTGTGGCCTTTTTGGTCTTTAAAAACCACTCTGGTGGTTCCAATCTGGTGGCCTAGTCACCATAACACCATGAGTGACCTGTAACTTTTTAATCATGCACAAAACTAAATATTCATTTGTTGAGTTTTTTTGATTCATATAAAACAGAAACAACGCTGACTATGATGCGCTTTATTAGAAATTCTACTTCTGCTTCCTCTCATATTCACGTTAGATGATTGTGAGTACATCTTTGATCCCTTTTTCCCTTTCTTCTTTAAGAGGAAGAAATGCCCATACACCTAATCCATGACAAATATAATGTGATTTGGTAGTATCTCCAAATGGCAGGAAAACAAGCTGACAGAAATTAATAAGTTTCCACTGCAGTAAAGGAGTCGGAAGAGGGAGGGAGCTGCGGGGGAGGTAACGGGTTAACCTGGCAGTAAAACACAGAGATCCTCAAATTATCTTATGAGGCATATCCTCATGGTAAAAGCCATGTGCACGCAGAGCACAACCTGCCTCCAATCTGCTGCTACACACAATAGTCGTCTGTCATCTCCTGTTTCGATCACCCAAATAAACCCAAATAAAATGAAAAAAAAAAGCTAATCTCAAAAGAACCTTTAGAGACCCCGGTGCCATGTTTCTGTCAGCTAATTCGAGATCTCCAGAAACGTGTCTTGTACTACAGGCTGAGATCCCGGCATGAGTCCTAAGAACTGAATGGTGAACTGACATGTTTTGCTACATATAGTATTTTAGGCTGGATCCAATTAGAACACATGGTTTTGTTGAACTAACTCTACCTTTACACTGACACTTGTAGGGTTCTATTCAACAGATGAAAGACACAACTTTTATCTGCATCGTTTATAAAAATGTTTAAATTGTCCCAAAAGAAATGTTGCATAAGAAGAATTGTAGGTAGCAGAATAGCGGGTGATGCTGCTGTTGATACTTTTAACATTTCCCTTTTAGATCAGCACTAAGAACATCGTCTTTTTTAAATGTAGGTCTTCTTGTAAGCCAGTTCTGTCACAGAAATTAAGTGTGTTGCCTTTTCAAACAGGAGTTTCATGTACTTTTAGCAGTTCTCATTTTACAAAAAAGGATGGAAATACAGACAAAATGTCTGTAATTCCAAGAGGTTGCAGAAAAATATTTATGTTTGATTCCTTAAATGTGACTTTTAAACACTTCTTTAATGTTTTTTTGCTATGATACAGACTTCAAACAGAAGCCTTAGAACAGACAGAAGATGAACTGAAAAAGACTGACCAACTAACAGTGCATGTTTTGGGATTATTTTGCTTACAGTTTGGGAAGGTGTCAACATGGCCACTTGAAAAAGGGACCCAAGCCAGAATTTTAACTTATGACATTTTTGCTGCCAGGCAGCAGATAATAACTGCTCCACCATGCAGATCAAAAACAGTATATAAAATATAATCAGTTTTCCATGATAACATTTTACAACATTGCCTATACTAAAACTCTTGCACCTCTCTATATCATCTATGATCCCTGGTCCCGTCTGATGGTGTATTGCATCAAATGTGAATAAGACAAATGGAGCTAATGATTCTCTTCATCCATACGTAGAGGTGTGTTCAACATCGAAGCCATAAAAAAGAATGGAAAAGATGCAAAGTATGCAAAGGATGCACAATTAGTGGGAGCAAGGCAAAGGGAGATTCAAAAATCATAACTTTTATGTCAATTTGAGTGACGTCAATCAATTAGGCACTGTTGGAGGAGGCATCGGAGACATAGCTTTATTTAACCAAAATGGAAAATGGAACATTTTATGCTGAAAGGAGGTAAAGAAAAGGATGCTCCTTCTAGGTTTCTGTGTGGCCTTTAAAAACACAATTTTGATTTAGTCCATAGAAGTACTGTTCAGTTATTCATCATTTGTCCTCCTCTTGTGGCTTCAGAGATGATCCAGACTTATCTCTACCTGACTCTGGTGCTCTCTGCCCATTTTCTTGCACTGCTCTCTAGCATTTCTCCCTCAGTTCTAGAGCACCTCCTCACCTTACCTCTGTCAACTGGGTGATCCATTCCTGAAGTGGAATAAAAATTTTAGATCCTGAACAGATGGACGTACCATGGGAAGTGACCATAATCAAGCTGTAGTTCCTGGACTAGAAGCACATCTACAGGATCTGGTGGACTCTGGGATGCTGGTGCTGTTGTTCTACTTCCTACATTATATACAGCACTGTGACTAGCTTAATAAAATCCAGGTCCGCCGTATTGAGTTGAATAGAGAACAGGCAAGTGGATAGAAGCTCATCGTATTTGATGACCTGGTAAAGCAACCTTGTCGTTCTCCTTTTTGTATATGTGACTTACTTGCATAATGAGCAAAAGCATTAAAATGATGTTTGCTGAAGTTTGCTGTAATTGCTTTCAAGTTGAACACACCATTTGATTTGTCATCCTCATGAATCCCGGATGTCTTTAAGATTTACGTCTGGACATTGTGATTTCAATGGAAGACATTTTGGTTTTTGGAGAATTTGTATTGATTTGATAAATTCTTTTGCATATTCGTTTAGCTCAAACACACAGCAGTCGCCCATTTTCAGTGTACTGCTTAATTCCACCACATTCTTACTTAAAAAGCATGAGTATTTTAAAGTATGTGGTGATGCCAGATACTCTAACAAAATTACGGTAACCTTAAGAAGAAAAATAGGATCACGGCATCACAGCTCCACTACCATACTAACAATGGACTTGAAATTTTGTTCCTGATCATCAGAAGTATTATCCAAAAATCACATGGTGATTTTAGTTAAAACTCAGTCTTATTTCCTTTAGAACAAAGACTAGTATGACAAAAAGGTTTTCCACTTAGTATAAGTCACTCACCAGTGACCAGTTACAATCTAATGATAGTGACAGTCATAGTGACTCAATGACAGTGATAGCAGGATATCACTCTTTGCTGCAGCTCTCTCCAATCCTTGGACAAACTAGTACTAGTGGCAAGAAAAATATGGGCTGATCTGTCAAGATACATTTATATTATATATATTTAAATAAGTACACAGAAATGTAAAGATTAGATGATCAAAGAAACTCTTAAAATAACAATGATATTTAGAGGGTTTTTGTCAGAGCAAAATGTATATCCACTGGTGATTTGGATAACAACAGTAATTATTTTAGATTACATTTCTTCACGTCTTGATAAATGTACACAACAGTCGGAGTTTTATAGTTTATTGTGAAGTTATACTGCTACCGTAAAAAAAAAACAACAACAAAAAAATTATTATGAATAACCACAAATGACTGTGTCTAAGTCTCTGATTGCCACAATATTCACATCCAGGTTGCTCTTTACCAGAGCTTCCTATAGCAAAGAAATTTTATAATGTTAATAGTGATGGCTTTTGTTAATGTTAAACGTATCATTAATAAAATTATCAAGAGATCATTTGTAACCATTGTAAAAATCTAAACTGGCAGATTTACTGTTTAGCATTCAAACAGCAGAGCATGAACTTGCCAATTTCTAAAAGTAAAACAAAAAAATATAGGACATGTAGCTTAAACTTGGACCAAAATCCATCCAGAAAGCAATCTCTTCAAAATGATTGGATCCTGCAAGTTTTTCAACCCGATATCTAGGTATTTAGATATTTCGATATATTTATTACCCACCCTCAGGTGGGGTGGAAAACATGTTGTTTACTCTGATATTATTTGGACTGACATACAGTATATTATTTATGAACACACACCCTAATGGCTGCGTGTTCGAATACTAACTGAAACAGTGAAAAAAGCTCAAATCATGGTAAAAACAGATAATTCTGCATATATACAGAATAAAACTGAAATCATTTAGTGTCAAGTCAAACATATTTCATTTTAACACTCTTGACAAAAAAACAACTGAAATTGAATTAACACTACTATTAAAGCTACTATTTACAAAGAGGAAGGCAAAACATGATTGAAAACCATAATCAATGAGACGATGCAGGGATATCACAGTTTAGCATGGATATTATGTTTGAAACCAAAGTTTATCTTGAATGGAATGTGATCAAATTAGCTTTTGGCTAATTTAGAGCAATTGGGGTGTTTTCAAACCATTTCAAATTGCAAATTCATTAGGAGAATAAAACATTATTTGGCCAAATAATGTTTTATTAAATAGTTTGCTTAATCAGACTCTTAATTGAGTGAGCCAGTAGTTAGCAGAAACTAGGATATATTTAAATGAATTTTGGTCATTATTCGGTAATCAAAATGACAAAATGACAAAATGACAATACACATAAACGTTAGCATTACATCAGTGTTTAAACCCTTAGTGAAACAAACCTAGTTCTAGCTGTATAACAATACACATGTTAGCATAGCATACCATGCGGTCCATCTTGTTAGCTTTGTCTTTACTCAACAATAAACACATGGAATGATCAAAATCATCAAAGACATGTTTAGCTAGAAACTCTCCCTGACGTGCCACACCTTGTACCTCTGTCCCGGTCTGCTTTGTAAAGTTTGTTTCCTCGAGCAGTTTGGATTTCTAGCATAGCAGGCTCACAGCAGAGGGGTGTTCCTTTGTTCGACATGGCGAACACCAAGGGAAGCTCTCTTCCTCCAGTCTGTTCATCTCTCTAAGCAACTAGGGGTTCCTGAAATTCAAAGAGGGATGTTGCAAAACATCTGTTTTGGAATGAAATGTCAACCATCAAGACTCGGTCCTTCAGGTGATCTGGGTCTCTGGCCAGGCTTTCCATGTTAATGCCTCTTCCATTGTGAATCTCTCAGAGCAGCTTCATGAAAGAGAAAGTAGTCTGTGTTCTGTGCTCTTTTGTGCTCTCACACAGTGAGTCCTGTGCAGTTAGCTGGGGGCGGGCTGCATACATGGGATTCCAGTAAATTCCAGAGCATCACTGTGGGGCAATCTGCACCTTCTGCCCCAGTGACAAATGCTTGAGATCAAACATGGACATTTTTCCTCAAAATCATTATGATGGTTTATGGCACAACACTAGGCAATGTAGTGTGGCTGCGATGCAAATTTGAGCCGTTTTTTCAGTTTGCGGTTTCCGTCACGCCTTTTGTTGCAATACTTTAAAATGCGGAATGTTGTGTAAGTTAGTCTGGCTGGACATTATAGACATTCATTTGTTAGTTCATGCTTATAGGTGAATATCAAAGGCTTAAAAGAAGCAGGATACATGATCTTTATCCCTGTAGATAGAATAAAGCAGGTCCCAGCTAAGAGTTTGTAAAGTAATTCTGCACATTATATTAATATGCAAAAATTTTTTTAGACCTTAAGATTCAGATTTATCTAACTTTTGTATGAATATATTATTTTCATTTTATGTAAGGTTCTTTTCTATTTACTTTTTGTTTATTTCATTTTATTAACTGTATTTATATTATTATGTTTGCAGATTCTACATCCAAATCTGCTATAGGTTTATCAATACGCAGAGGTGCATATTAAGTGTGTAGTTTGCTTAATCTTGAAAATGCCAAAACAATCCTACACATCATGAATTAAGTTGGCAATATTAAGCTAGTAACAATTTAAACCTATGCAACTTTATTGATGTTAATTAATAAAAATAAAGATAATAACTTTGATCAGGTTTGGATATGGTTTTCAAAGCATAACTGAATTTCTGGTTTGATCTCTGTACAAATTACAAATAACATGGAAAATTATAGGAAAAAAAAAATTAGGAAGACAAACATAATTCGCTTTCTTAACAGATTATGCCCAGCTTTGTCTGATGGAAAATTATGATTGGCCAAGGGTGATTCATAAGAAAGATGATAGTTACAAGGCTGTTTGCTCAGCAGTGATAAAGACTTCTGTGTATTTCAATATAAAAAAAGAATGAAAAAAAAAACGATGAATGTTGTATATACTGTATGCTCCTCCTAGAGTCTAGGAGGAGCATACAGGGTTAAATGTCTAGGACCTAGACATTGAACCTACATTTATTTAGGGTATGTCGATATTTACATACCAATCCTCACTTAACACAGGATAAATGGAAAATGAAAACTAATTCTGATCTGGAGAAACTCCAAGGCACAAACAGGAAGGTGTTCAAGGTCACTGTTGATCATGTCCTGTGAGATCTCTGGGCCAGATGTACCTTTATGAGCTCCTACTTCTGACCCACTCAGACATGTGTGTGGTTGTAACAAAAAGGATAGCCTGACAGACACATACATAGACAGGCAGTATGAGGAGGGAGCTATGTGGTGCTTGCCAAACCACTCAGCACGACTGTGATTTATTTGGCATGTCCTAGATGGTGGTCTGGATACAAGAGGCCACCTACACTGGTGACTAACCTCTGACCCGCTTTAGTTTCTGAAATTAACTCAGCTGTTCCCACTAAATTCAAATCCAGACAAGAAAAAAGGAATTGTGAGATCAAACACAGACTCAAGAATTAAACTCTAGAAATTTACACAGCTACTTGTGTCCTAATAAATAAGAAGGTGCAGCACCTTGCAAAATTATTCACATCCTTAGAACTTTTTCACATTACAACCCACATATTTTACTGGACTTTCATGTGATCAACAGACAAAGTTGTGTTGCACCTTTTTTTAGAATTTTTAAGAAATGTTTTAGATCTTTTTGAGTTCAGCGAAAAAATGGAAGCAAAAAAAAACCCCAAAATCGTTGCGCTCTATTTGTTTTCAGCATGTTTTATGTATTATGTGATATGCCACATTAAACTGAAGTTTTTGTCTATGTTATGAGAACATATAGAAAAGTCAAATGGTTGAAAAATGAACATTTTAGGCACTGTATGCATAATGAGAGGCAATACCTCAAGAATACTGTATGTCGGAGCATGGGACATAGATGGCAAATATACTCTTTGACTTTTTAACAGGCCAGGTCTTTCCATTAAGTTCACACGTCCTTAGTCACAATGTTTATAAGCGACAGGATTTCACTGAATCTGCTATTATTTAACTACTTTAGAGAAGACACTGGTTTTTGAACAATTAGGAAAAAAAATCTTTTGCATCAGCAAATTACTATTAATATTATTATGCATATTTGTAGTAAAATAATCACCAAATACCATAAAACACCAGTACATCTGGAGGTTCTTCTCCTTTTCTTACTCCATTTATAATCCTCCCTTTTTCTCAAATATGTATGGCTCTGAGCTGCATGACCTTAGACACACACTCCCAAACACGCACACACGCACTCACTCACTCACTCACTCACTCACTCACTCATCTGCTTGCACTTTCATCAGCTTCACTCTCGTTCCCTCACTCTGAACTGTTCTTGTCTCTTCCCTCCTTTGTCGTCTCCATTGTTGTTTCTATGCCTTTGAAACTTAAAAATATCCTACCCCGACTGTTTTCTGTACATTTTGTTGCCATGGTGATTGCCATGTAGAATGAGAAAAAGAAGCTTGTGTGAGGGTGTTTATGTATTTGTTTCCTTGTGGAGAAAATGTAAGGTCAATTTCTTAAGAACACTGTAGGCTACTTTATGGGGCCTTACAAGTACTTGTGGTCATCTGTTCTCCATGAGGACAGGTTCTCTTTTGTGGTTGGGGGTTAGATTAAGGACTAAGGTGTGAACTTAGTTTAGTTTAGATTTAGGGTTAGCTATGTATTGGTAAAAGTTAGGGTAAGATAAGGGTCGGTGTCAGGCCATGCAAATGAATATAAAATAAATAAAAGTCAATGCAAAGTCCCCATAAGAATAATAAGACATAAAATACATGTCTGTGGGCGTTTGTGAGTTTGCACACACCTTGTTGTGTATTAATGTGCCAATAGCTCTATTATCAATCAATCTCAAAGACTAGGGCAATTTTCCAAGGTTGCAAGAATAAAGGGGATAAAACATCAAGTCTCCCTCGGCTATTTGGTATTCCTCAATCATTTTCCCAATATTTTAGTTATTTTTATTCTCCTTCTTGGATTTTCTTTCACTCCTCGTCTCTATCTGCTCACTTCCATCTTTAAGCCCCCCTCTCTGCATCAATCTTCAAATGCTCTTCATCACCGTTCTGAGCCACATGCAACAGCCGAAACAGGGACTGAGGAGGAGGAAGACAGCCAGACTGACAGCTTACTTCTCTGAACAGTTTGTGGGAGTTACTCTACACTCTGACAGTCAGTGAATTGGCCTCATGTGGCCTGCATATTGCATACAGTATGCTAACAATAGTGGTTTTTTCTAGTGGACTATTTTATGTTTTATCACCAAATTCAATGTATTTCACATTTTGTGTAAAAGGCCATCAGGAAATGGCAAATGGTTTTTAACAGACTTAAAAACAGGGCTTTAATTTTTTTTTTCAGTATTTGAAGCACTATTCTGTAGAATAACGTCTGGCTAAAAATATAGATGCAAATACAGCTGCAATCTTTTGTAGCTAATTCTTTATGATCACAAACTTTCTACTCTTTTTTGTAAAATTCAGTTAGACTTAACTCAGAACTAAGCCATTCTAAGAGAACTGTGGGCTCCTATTTAGACCTCTAAGTTTACGTTCAGTATTGCACTGCATTCAATTCAATTCAGTTTAATTTAATTTATTTATATAGCCCCAATTCAAAAAGCATGTTACCTCAATAAAATTTAAAGACACAATTCAGTCAGATCATACAATCAGATTGCTTCAAAGGAAAACCAGCTGAATGCATTCACTCAACAGCAATCCCTCAAACAAAGTATGCATGCAGCGACAGTGGAGAGGAAACACTCCCTTTTAACAGGACTTGGGTTTAAGGGGACAGAAGACAGAAAGAAGCAGAGATATAAAAGGTAACTGTCACCCATCTCCACAGACAAGCCTTGTCCAGGAAAGTCTCAGCCAAGCACACAAGCTCTGAGCCAACTCTCATGACAGAGGATGAAAATCATAGTAAGTACAACCCTTTTGGCTCAATCAATTAATCAATCTGATTAATGCAGTAGACAAAACAGATGATTTTATGCAATAGGCCATTTGTATTTAGTTTTCTGTCTTGTAAAAAGGTGACTGTTAGAAGACACCGTTAAAAGTGTGCTAAAGTACAGTTTTTATTCTTTAAGCATATTTTCATTTTCAATCATATATATCTACATTCTATGTTTAAACATATAAAAGCATCTATCAATTAAATAACTTATGACATCTATGTAATACAGACTATAAGAACAAAACTGTTTTCAGATGAAGATTCTGTTGTTTTCTAGGAAGAAATTAACAGACTGGCCTTCGGAAATGAAAAAAAAAAAAAAAAACAATATATATATATGTACCGATATTTAAGGTTACTTTGGTGACAAGGATGTATTCTTAACTTCTAAGCCTGATCCAGCTTCCGTTAAATTTTTCTAATTAGATCTTGAAATATTAATATGCTTTTTTTTTTCTTATTTGATGGAACAGCATGGTGCACTTTAAGTAAATGAACATGTCTTAGTAGGTCTGCTGTTGTGTGTCATTCTTTCTGTTTTCTACTTATTGATTTTACAAGGCTCCATGAAATGTCCAAAGTTAAAAATGTTGTTTTTCAGACTTTTTTAAACCTTTGCATGAATTTCTCCATCACTCCTCTGCGGTGATCTTTGGTCTTCATGATGCTGTTTTTCAGTAATGCTCTAACAAACCTCAGTCCTTCTCAGAACACCTGGATTTCTTATATTACACAAAGGTGGACTCTTCACTTATAAGGGAATCAGCAGGTAAAGTTTTATTAAATATGCATACATTCTTTTTCATTTTTCATTTAGGTTTTGTAAAATCATGCATCTGCTTTGTGTTTATCAATGTGTTGGTTACCATGTGTTGAAATCTGAAAATGATCATATGGCGTGCATACTTCTACATAGTGGTAGTTTGAGCCCTACCATCAAAATTGGTCTGGAAGCTACAACTCATGGCTGTCTTTAAGGAGGGACACACATGCATTTTAGTTGCCTCTCTTTGACATATGAACATTTCAATGTTTTTTTTTTTTTAATACAGAAATCATTGGAGCACAAACTGGGTGGCGCATTTCCCTATTTCATTTGTATAATCCTAAGTGTCTTGAAATTAGTTTCACATGACTACGATATGATGTTCCATTTGCGTAATGGTGTACACATGTAACTCTCTTTATGAGTCTTTGAATGATTAAAAGCATGCAAGAGTTCATCCCCACTAATCAGTGAAGCAACAGGCTCTTTTAAATTTGGGGGTGGTCCCCATGTGCATCCAGCAACCTTGGAGCAACACAGTGGAAAAAAGGCCTGGTGGGTCTGTTCAACTGACTGAGTCAGCATGTCAAAAAAATAGGATTTTAGTAAGCTATTACATACAAGTAGGGATTACCAAAACAACAAAATGATATTGATTGATACATTTCTTTTTCTTTGCTGACTGTTTGGTGATCCTTTTAGCAACATCCTACTGGATTTCTGAGATGGATAATAAACTGCTGACATCTAATCCCAAGTTGTGTAGAAAAGTGTATGTCTGGTCCATTACAAATCACAGTCATGGGATTTTATTTAATCAGATTTAGCCATTAGGTCAGTAGGTAATGAAATAATTATTTTAACAACTAAAAAAAGAAAAAAAGAAATCAAAGTGGAAAAAAATATGGACAGAAAAATAATTTTTCTTTATTTCTGCAGGAGGATAATTCCATAATGTTCTAGGAAAAGCAAGTAAATCATATTTCATTTTTTCTCTCAGTTCTCCAGAGGGAAAGGAAAAAAAACTACTTGTCTGGATCATAATAGAAAGCTTAATGTTGGAGAGGGATTCTTCTGCAGTCACAGTGTGCTGCCAGAGTACTGGAAATTCACACTGGACAGTGTGTTTAAGTAATTTGTCAAATTGTTCATTGTATTATCTGTTATTATATATTATTGATCAAAAACTATGTTCTCCATCAACCCAAACAAAAACCTCATAAATATGGCTATCTTAGGAGGATATCTGTTGTGCAGGTAACTTTTACTGTGCAGAACTAGGCAACTTAATTCGACAACTTAAAAAAACAAATATATATACCCATCTCGCTTGTTAATTTTTACCAGGTGAACCAATATAACAACAAAAAAAGTTAGAAACAAACAATTCTGACATTCAAAAACAAAAATAAATCAGTAACCAATATAGCCACCTTTCTTTATGAGGACACTCAATAGCCTCCATCAATAAATTTGGTCAGTTGCTAACATTAACAGTTTATAATTTTAATAATTAATGGGACACATTGTCATTGTTGATGAATTTCATGTGTTAATACTCATCAAATTATTGTTATTAATGGTTGCCAAAATATTACTACTTGCTTGCACACCCAAAGTCTTAAAAACCCTGAAACACTGGACCTCGATGTTCCTACTAGCAAACTGATACTATGTTAGGATTTGCACTTTTCCTTTTGCTTGATGTCATCATATAGGGAACAACTTCAAACAAGCTAAGGAGAATAAACATCTCGTGAAGTTTATCCTTATTCCCTGCCCTGGTCTGATTACTTCTGCTGTGACATAGCTGTCTCCCACACCTTCCAAATCTCTTCAAACAAAGTTGTTTTACAGAAAACCCATTCCTGAGTTTAGCAGAATGAGCAGATTTTCCTTCTACTCACATCTCGCCTCAGCTGGCGCGTCTGCAGCAGCAGCCCATTTTAAGAAGCGCTGACATTAGAAAACCCAGCATTTCTATGTGCATTCAAGGAATGAAGAATGCTTTTTTATCCAGCTTAGTGAGAGCCAAAAAGTGCAGGAAAGAGTGAAGAGGGTGAATGTATAGAAACAGTGAAAAAATATATGAGATGAGGAAGGTTTAAAAAGAAACTGAAATAAAAAACAGAATGCATTTTGTGTAGTGGTATTTTGATTTGTCAATGGTAAAGTTCTTTTTTTTATTTTAAAACTATTGTGTTTCATTATATGTTACTAGGGTTCACAGAAAGAGATTAACAAAAAGTACTACAGAATGATTAAGTAGAAAAAATGTATTTATTTAAATTGTCTTTGTATATGAAAATCCAAACAATGTGGGCAGCATCTATTTATTCATTACATTAAGCATGATTAGTCAGTATCCCAACCCTAAGCCCAAGGAGACATGGCCCAAAAAACAAGTGCCATGTACTTTGGGGCATGTCTTCACTATCTTCGTATAGAAAGACATATTTGCTCATTTAAGAATATCTTTTCAAGTCTTGCTATACATTCATTTGGATAATGGTATGGAGTATGATTAGACTATGTTAAGTACATGGATGTATGGTTTGAATTATACCTTCTACAGCACCTTTAAATGTATACTTTAGCTCTTTTGTCATGCAGAAAGTTGAACCTCACCATAAGGGTGCATTCACACTGAACGTGATTCGCGGTTACCAAACAGTACAGCCCTAGGATCATCAGCAGCAGCTTCAAAAGAATGTAGATGAGAAGAATATTATAGAAGAATATTGGTCATCCTCAAAGCAATGTCTAAGCAGGGAGTTACTGACCTTGACCAAGGACATTGTCAGATGGCTGAAGGAATACTTTGAGAATCTCCTCAACCTTGGTGACATGGAGCTGGACTTGTTCGTGACTGAGGTTGAGGTCAGCAAGGTAATCACAAATCTCCACAGTGGCAAAGCTTTGGGGGTCAAAGAGATCCACCCTGAGTACCTTAGTCAAGAGTCAAGAGGCCTTTACAAGGGACAGGAATGTAGGTGCAGCCAAGGACCAGAAGGGGTCTAATTTGAGGACCAGAACATGTTCTCCTTGCATTTTTCAGATAAGTTGAAGAATCACCTGGCTCCCTCCTTTTAAGACTTACAGCATGTGCTGGGGCACTTTTCAGCCAAGTGTAAATGAGCTGGGATGAATCTCAGCTCCTCCATATCAGAGGCCATAGCTCTTGATCTGAAAAAGGTGCCTAGTAACATTATCATGAAAAATATGGCATTGTGACCATGTCAATGTAGCCATGGCTTAAAATGACCATATACACTGTAAGAATCTATGCTGGAAAGAGTATTTAGTCAGCCACCAATTGTGCAAGTTTTCACAAGATGAGAGAGGCCTGTAATTTTCATCATAGATATACAGTTGAGGTCAAAAGTTTACATACACTTGTAAAAAACATTCATAAAGTTTGGTTCTTTAATAAATTTATTATGGGTCTGCTGAAAATGTGACCAAATCTGCTGGGTCAAAAACATACATACATCAACATTAGTATTTGGTTACATGTCTCTTGGCCATTTTCACGGCAACTATGTGCTTTTGGTAGCCATCCACAAGCTCCTGGCAAGCTTCAGGTCGTATGTTTGACCACTCTTCTTGACAGAGTTGGTGCAGTTCAGCTAAATGTGAAGGTTTTCTTGCATGAACCTGTTTCTTTAGCACTGTCCACATGGGAAGGCCATTCTAATTCTAATTCTAAAACCTTAATTCTAGCGTGGTTTAGCCATTCCTTTACCACCTTTGATGTGTGTTTTGGGTCATTGTCCTGTTGGAACACCCAACTGCGCCCAAGACCCAACCTTCGGGCTGATGGTTTTAAGTTTTCC
>JAUZNJ010086579.1:0-16210 GCA_034780135.1 Jordanella pulchra
TCCATCCATCCATCCATCCATCCATCCATCCATCCATCCATCCATCCATCCATCCATCCATCCATCCATCTTCTCCCCCTTCTTCCGTCAGTTGGGCCGGTGCCTATCTCCGGCAGACTATGGGCTAAGGCCGGGTACACCCAGGACAGGACACCAGTCTGTCACAGTATCAAGGATATGTGGTTTTCAATTCTTTTTGCTTACAGAAAAAAATATATATTGTGACAATAAAGTTCAATTTGATTTTTTTTTTACTTCTGATGCCCATTAACAAAGTCTAAACACCTGCCTCCAGAAGTCTCCTACTTTGTAAACAGAGCCCTCCTGTGTGTAATTTAATCTCAGTATAAAGCCAAGTGTTCAGGACGGCGATGAGGTTGTGGTTTAGGTTAAAGCTGGGTTAGGTTATAATAAACAGGAAAAGATTTTACCTCACAGATCTCGATTCAATCCATCATCTGAAATATGATCAATATATGTCATTTTAAAAAAATGTCATATGTCATTTCAAAAACCTGGTAAGTCTTCCTAAATGTTCAGGCTTGACAAGGACAGTATAGATCAGAGAAGCAGCCAAGCGGCTCACAGTCACTCTGGAGAGGCTGCAGAGATCAAAAGCTAAAGAGGGAAGAATTGTCTTTTTTATAGTGCCCCATATGAACGTGCAAAAGGAAAGGTGCTGTTAGAAGAAAGCAATGAGAGGCACCCTCTGGAGTTTAATACGATACTTAAGGAAAAACAGCATACGAGTACACAAAGACACTCGTTTTTTTTTTTTTTCTTTTTGGTCTATTTGCAAAGCAAAATACTGCAAACCTGCCTGACTGCATCAGTCCTAAGGTGAAATGTGGTGGTGGCAGCATTATGAAATGGGGATTCCTTCAGGGAAGCTTGTGTTGATGGGAAGACAGATTGAGCTAAATTTGATCCCAAGAAGAACATCCAATAAGCAAATCTTTCTCTGTATGTTTTTATCACTGTTTTTTATTTTTTTTGTTTTATCACAATTGGCTGCTTACACTCTCTCCACCTCTTCCCAATATTCAAATATTTTTTGTTTTTGTAGGTATGATGAGCCTCTTAACTCTAACCTCTGAATCAGTCAGATATGAAATAGGCTCAGAGTGAGTGAATCAGTGTTCTGTCGACGCATCACAGAGAAGTTTGCAAAGATCACATTTTACAGTTGATTCTCTGTCTCTTTGTGACTGAAAATCAGATTTGGACCATTTTCTTCATATGAATATATAAAAATGTTAGATTTCAAAGTGTCTCTTTGGCTTTTTTGTAGGCCAGGTAATTAAATTGCTTTTACACCTCACATATCTACTGAGGAACTCCAAATAAAATAACCCTAACCCATCAAGAGCTGTAGGAGACAGACCAATCAGGGAGGATTTAATATGCAAGGTTTTATATATGGCACAGATTTAAGAGATCTAAGTTTTCCTTCTAACAGTCTCTATGGAGCTTTTTTCAAAAAAAAAAGACCAGTCACTGAATTAATCAGCGTGTGTTTGATCCACCAAGGAAAAAAACAAAAAAAACCTACTTTGTAGTTGATTACTTACATAACAAGTCATGTAAATTTAAAATAGACTCCTCTCTAAACGCATCAGTGGAGCTGAACCCTGTTGCTGCTACACATGTGCTGTGGGTAGGTGATGGAGGAACACACAGCTCTCCCATGAAACTGCTAACATCACAGATCTGGAGCCTCACAAGGCAGCGGTTTCCTTCATTCACACATAACCTCCCACACACAGCATGGCCGCTGAAGAGATTAAAGGCTCGGCTCGATCTGTGAGTCCGCGTCCAATCAAAGGGGATACCCTATTACCTGCATTCAAATAAGCCTTTTGATAAAAGCTCAAATAAAACTGTTCTTTTCAAGGAGAATTGAAAAAAATAAATATGATTTATCTGTGTGTACCTTCTTGAATGAATCTTATATTTCATGGTTGAAGCATGAGCTCAAACTGAAAGAGTTAGGATAAGCCGGGTTTTACTTTGATTTTATTTAAGGAATTTTTTTTTAACGGGGAAAAAAGGTCATGTTACAAAAAGAACATGTTTTTTTTGAAAAAGTTACATGTGCAACAGAAGTTGGCCTTAATACTAAACCCCTTTTCCACCATGCCAGTAGTTTGTCATCCCCTCTAAGGTTTCAAAAGGTTGGAGTAAAAATAGAGAGAAAGCCTTGTGACATCTTCCAGGGTTCTCCTTCATAACCTCATCTGGTGAATGAGATAACCATGGAAGGATGCTGGATTTGCATCTCAGAACCATTTCTGTTCATTTTGGTAACATGATGTTGAATTTTCAGCCCCCAGCTTTTTCCTCCAAAACCTCTGCTTCAAAGACCTCATGGTGCCACGCACTCCAACATACCTCCTCCACTGTCCTCAACAGTGAGTGTGGAGTGCTTTCCACTGAATGATCCAGAAATGATGTTTAAATTTAGCTAACCTGGAGAGTTAGTAGGCTACTATCTAAATCTCATCTGATCAAAACTCACAGTGGAGTCAAGAGTGAAAAAAAACTGAGGACTCTGTTGGAGAGTGACGATGAATACAATGAACCTTGGGTTGGTGTAGTGAACTGAATTATTGCTAAATTTATAGATTGAACCTGATCTGTAAGCATTAAACTGAACAACTTGTAATTACCTGGAATGGCCAAATATATTTAATTATCTTATTAATAGTGATCAATTTTCCAAAGGGCACAAAAAAAAAACTCTTATAACACTTTGAAAAGCTGAGGGTAATGATCAAATCCGAATCAGGTCATTTGGCTACAGTCAAAAACAACTCAGACATTTGGTGAACTGTAGTTATCTTTCTCTCTCTTTCTGCTCTCGTTTTCTTCTTTGTCCTGTGGAAAGCTGTAGGCCCAGCTGGACTAGCATCGTCTGTAGAACCTACCTGTAGTGTTTTTTGGAGAGGTGAGGGAACTCCATCTCCACAAGCACTCATAGATTAGCACAGAGGTTCCCAAACATTTGTGGTGTTATGGTTTCTAAGTTAAGCTAAAACACACCTTTGGTAAAAAAACAAATTAACAAAATGTTATCTTTAAATCGCAGAGGCCCTTGATTTTGGTTACATTGCATTAAAGAAATGAAGACACCAATGCCTCCTTCAAGTCTTTTTAGAGGCTGTAATAAGCTTAAGGTGGGTTGGCCATCACACAGAGGGAAGAGAGCAGCTACTGAAGCGAGCATATTCATGCATGTGGGTGGATGTAAAACCTTTTCCACACAATTTAACATCAAAGTCCTGTGACAATGGACAATACAAAAGCAAGTTTTCAAGTTCATTCAAGCAATAAAACCCTGAATGTAAACATGTACATGAGAGGAAAATCAAAATAAGTCGCAATATCGGATGATTATATATTCTTATACACTTATATAGTTGTTTTGTTGTTGTTGATTTTTTCAACGGGCCTCTTACTTTGTAACCTCAAGAACCAGATACCAGGGTCTGAAATCAGCTTCCTCTGCAGGGTGGCTGGGCTCTTCCTCAGAGAAAGGGTGAGGAAATTATCCTTCCAGGAGGAGCTCAGAGTAGAGGCACTGCTACATTGAGAGGAGCCAGCTGAGGTGGGCACCGGGTTCCTCCTTTGGTAGATTTCCCTGGCATGTCCAACCAGAAGGAGGCTCCAGAGGACACATATTTCTATTAAAAACTCGTAATAAGCTTTTGAAACTCAACTAAACCAATACGCTACTATGTACTCATAAAAGGAAAGATAAATTACAAAGGTTAAAAACCATTGCCAATAAAATGTTGCAATGATATCAAAGTTCAGCACCGATTTTATGCTTAGAAACCAAAGCTTATCATGAATTATTTTGATTGTAATTGAAATGAGCTTTTAAACTTATTAGAACAGCTGGAGTGTGTATAAACCATTTTACAATTCAAGTCAATGAGGTTTTACTTTGGTAAAATAATATTTTAAAGATTGTTTTGCCTGAATAGAAACTGCTAAAAGCTTAGGTGATTGAATCTTGATGTAATATAATTACTCCTCAGAGAACAACAAACTGGGTTAAAACCCAGAAAAACTGAATGAACGCTCTCAGTCAATGGACTGCTGAATGTGTTTGAGAACTTTAATGCTAATTGATGGCTAATGTAGGGGGCTTAATTTGACTAACAGATTTACTAAAGTACCATTAACTAGCATTAAATTGTGGGGTCCAACGAGCCCAAGGGTCAAAGACGCCTTTGTCTTTGCCTTTGAAACCCTTCGACTGAAGACCAGCAATGTTGGATATACTTCCTCATAATATAACTCTGTTTTACCAGTAATGTGTACGTTTAAAATTTCACAAATTTAAATAAACAGTATTAGTATTCAAACTGTAGTTTCACTCAATTTAAAAATAGGATTAAAACAGGAAATGGATATTTAATTTAATTACCTCACTTCAGCTAGTGGGGATTAAGGTAGAGAGAAAAATGACAATTAGCTACAGCTTTTTTTTTTTAATTAAAAGCCCCACTGAAACAACAGGAGGTCATTGATTATTATTATTAAAGATATAGATAACATCAGGTCTAAAAATAGCTGTTCAAATGGTTCTTCCTACCTCTAATGACATTTACCCCGTGTCAACTAACTTCGAAAACAAGCACATCTGATAAAGGGAACATTTTGAAGAATATAAAAAAGGTTGCAACAATCATAAATGTGCACACCCTAAGGGTCATCTTCTGATCCAATTTCAGCATGCTGTCAACTTATATGAAATCTATCAGAAACACCCATGTTGAAATATTTCATCAAATCGCTCATACTATGCGGATATTTTTACAGAGCCCAAACACACATTCTTCTGATTGAGAAACGGCCCATGCCTTATGAATGATCCCAAACATCTTGAATTCTCTTGAATCCTCACAAGGGCACAGTAATGTCTCAGTTGTTCAGTCTTCAACACCACCTTTTTCTTCCACTCAACTTTACATTCAGCATCCTAAACGTAGTACACTTCTGTAGCAATGACCCTTTGTTGCATTTTTTTTTTTATTTCAGACCATTTTCACTCAGCAGCCTCTGCTATGACTGCGTAGACTATGATGTTTCTGTATTAAAAATATTATCTCAATTTAGTTTATGTGATGTTCAAATAATTCGGGGATCCATAAGCTGTAAACAGAGAGAAAAATGTAATTACCAATGAAACAAGTTGGTGTGCGTTTGGTTGATATTGGAAAGTTTAGTGGAGTGAAAAGATGTAGTAGAAAGAAATCACGGGCAAAGAGTCTTTATTGGTCTTCTATAGGCTATTATATGTTTTTTTCTAAAACTTTTTTTTTTTTGCCTTTCTAAGTCATAATAATCAAAATTGATAGATTTAAATGATTAAAAAACTTTCATTTGGGTATTAGGGATGATAAATGAAACATTTTTTACCCACTAAAATAAATCAACTCTAAAATAATATGAGTTTTTTTTTTATCTTAGATGGCTTTAGTGAAAGTCAAGAGATGCAAAAACTGTAACTCAGAAGGTCTGAATCTCATCAGTTTTTGCTGTGTTTTAGCTTGGGTCCTTTGCTGCATGGTAAATAGTTTTCCTGCTCAGGTGGAACTCCACCCTGTACACGGTAATCCACTCTGAACTGTGGAGGTGTGGAGGTATGCAGAGCTCCAGGTTCAGCTTGTGTTGCTGTTGACAGACAGCTCTGCGCGCGCATCTATGTGCATCTGTGTTTGTTGGAGAGAGACCGACGGAGCTGCAACACTTGAAATAGGGAAGCAGAACCGCCGGAAGAAGCAGCAGCAGCAGCAAGGTAGAAGCCTTAACGCGAAGTGGACGCAGACCGTGACAATCACCAGCGGCACGAGCGACAGGAACCGTGGGGCGGAGAGGAGGAAGAGGAGGAGGAGGAGGTGGATGAGGAGGAGGTGGTACCTGCACCCAGACTTATTTTACCCCGCCGCCTCCGTAGCGTCTCCCTCCCTGTCGTCTCTCTCCTCACCCCTCATACCTCTCGGACCGCTTCCTCGTTAAGATGGCTGACCCCAACAGCGACGGTGAGGCTCCGGAGAGCGCGCGCGGCTTCGCCCGCCAGGGAGCCCTCCGCCAGAAGAACGTGCACGAGGTGAAGAACCACAAGTTCATCGCGCGCTTCTTCAAGCAGCCGACCTTCTGCAGCCACTGCACGGACTTCATCTGGTGAGTGAGAACAGGCGCAGCCGAAAGGACACAGGTGATCCACTTGCTGCTGCTGCTGCTGCTGCTGCTGCGGCCTCTCTGCACACATCAACGCCGCAGTACTAAAAAAAAAAATCTTTCACTAAAAAATGAACCATAACAACAAAAAATACGGCGATGCGCCATTCAATGCGGCAGCACCGACAGTCGCTTCAACAGGGGCAGAGATGTGCTGCCAGCAGCCGCAGAGCAGGGGCTGCTGCTCGGCTTTTTTAAATTTTATTTTGCTGCATCCATCCCCCTCCCCTCCTCTCCTCCCCACCAACCTCTGAAACTGGTGGAGGAATGCTGCTGGTTACAACGGGTGCCGCTGCTGCTGTTTTTGTTGTTTTTGCGCTGATTAATATGTAGCCTATCTCTGCTTGTCCCCTTTAATTTTCACATCCTTGTTTTCTGTCCACAGGGGCTTCGGGAAGCAGGGATTCCAGTGCCAAGGTAAGAGGCTCATATACAGACTCCATCAAATGGGGGCTCTGTTGACTGGTGTCTGATAGTATGTAAAACTTTCACATTATGGACGCCAACACACTATTAGGCCCAAAGTATGGTGTTTTGTTGTTGCTTTAATTGAACATACAATTAAAGTCCACCATTTGTTTCAATTACTTTCTTTTTTTAATGTATCTCTTTAAATCTGAAGAAGACCAGTAAAAATAAACTTGCATGCAGTAGTTTGAGTTTATAGATACAGAATGCATTGTTTTCAGGCAGGAAATGTCAGTAGGTAAGAATAAAAATGGCAGATTGTGGGTGCAGTAGAGCAAAGAGGTTAATAGGTCTGGCCTTCTGACCTTTTTCTCCTTCTCTAAGGTGTTGAGTTTGTGAAAGGAATCGTTTTATTTGTCAAACTGGAAGTTTTTTGGGTGGTGTACCCGTGCTGTGATGTCACACCTTAATTTATAGCCTGAAAGGGTTTTGGAATGCTGTTAATATGTGAGGGAACAGGTTAGCACACTATGAAGAACACACAAAGGCAGAAGAATAAATCAATGCTGCTACTAATCAAAACATGTGTTGTGTTAACTGAAGTTGATTTAGACACAACTAGTTGGGAGTTGTGTCATTAAAAAAAAAGCACAAAAAACCCCCAACAAATATCAAGACCTCAGTTCTGTTGAGCTTTCAGAGATGTTTATATGTTTTTTTTTTTTTTAACTGGAAATGGGTGATAGCTTGAGTTTATCTGGGCTGAATGTGTTTGAATTTACATCTGACTTGTTTGAATAATGGATGGACTTTGTTTTGGAGTTGTTTGCTAAGATGGTGTTGTTGTGCGATTGTGCTAAGTCAATGAAACGGAACGCTTTAAAAATAAGTCAATGAAAAAGTAAAACAGTTGCAGACATTTCCTTGGAGTAATTTATGTCGCTGATTTTCTAATAAAATGTATGGGGGAGAAAAAAAAGAAAATGTTATTTTTTTTTCATTTCTATCAATAGGAAACCTTTCATAATTATTGATCAATCACTCATTTCATCAGTTTCTTCTTTGCTGAATGGCGTTTCAGCTCATGTTGATAGGATAGCCTTTTAAATTGTTTGACTTGGAACGAACAGAAAATCAGCCCACTCCACCTGGGAGACATGGGCCAAGAGCCTCAGATCAGTGCTTTGTATAGGCCATTCCATAACACAGACTTTTGTTTTCAGCTGTAAACCGTTTTAAAATCTAACTCGTACTACAATATGCATACTTGTCCATTTCAAAGATAAATTTGTACCCAAGCTTTAACTTTATTGGTGAACCAAATGACATGTTGCTTTCTCATGATGTTATGTTATTTGAAGTGGACCAGTCCAGCCTAAAGCACCACACCCTGAGAAAAGGATGCTTCTATCCCTATACTTAACACTTAGGTTGGTATTTAAAGCCTCCCAATCTTCCAAATAAACAATGGTCATCACGGTTGAGCCGTTGTAGCTTCAGTTCATCCAACCACAGGACATATCTCCAAAAACATGCTATATTTACAAACTGTAAACAGGAATTTATGCAGATTTTCAGCTGTTGGCTTCTTCTTTGCTGAATGGCGTTTCAGCTCATGTTGACATCGGACTTATTTCACTGTGAGCAATGATGTGCTCTCCCCAGCTTGAGCCTGGATCGTCTAATATGTCTTTCAGTTTTTGTTCTGGGCATGTAGGCAAAATTATGACACACTAGATTCTTGAACGCTTTTTAAATAGCCTTTTAAATAAATGCCTGATTAATTAAGCTATTTCAACTAATCTTGAGAAAGGTGTTTGCCAGAGCAAAGTTTCCACAGACACTTACAGCTACTTCACTAACAGGGTTGAAAAAGAAATGGATAACGAATGAAGTTCTGAGTCTTTATGAATTTATTAAACTCCACCCAGGAGGAGCAAATAAAAAGCAGTTTTCTGAGGACATGATGGAGCTAATAGCCGCAGACCGCAACTTTATATGGGTGGCCGCTCCTGTTGGTTGCGCTGATGCTCTCGCTGAGTGTGTTTAGTGCAGGTCTGCGCTGTCAGAGTGACCTGTTAGCCCCCTCGTTGATGGTATGATTGTGTTGGCAGGTAGGTGTCAAACGCCAGGCAGCAGCTCGCCAACGCTGCTAAAATGACAGCGAGGACGCTTCGAAGAGGCTGATGGGAGACGGAGAGAGATGTAAGAGTAGAAGAGCGGAGCGGGCAGTGAAAGCTGAGCTGTCTGGAGAGATCATGGGAGGGAGAAGCAGCAGAAAGTTAGATTTCTCCACAGATGCATCTTGACTGGAGCTGTGAAATGGTGGGCCTGAGTGTGGGAGGGAGGGGGGGGGGGAGTGGGTGAGTGGGCGGCAGCTCGTCACACAGTCACTGGCAAGTGGGTGGGTGGGTGTCTAGACACGGATCGCTGCACAAAATGGTTTCGCAAAACCGGCCCTTGCAAAATTTAGTAACATCCCTTTAACCACATGTGTGCTACTATACTGCAGCAAATGTTGTTCTGCTCCCAGTATCACTTCCTCTTCCTCACTGGTCCATCTCAGACACCCACCTGAACTCATTGGGCCCTGGTCATGTGACACCCCCCCCCTCCTCCCGCTGCATAATGTTCAGGAAGAAGGCAACCACAGTTTCTATATTAGCCTCCCTGGATTTGAAAGAGTTGTGCAAAACTGGTCTTTTGTTTTTTTTTTTTTATAAGGGGAAAAGGTGACATTCAGTCAACTCCTGAAGCTGCTGCTGATTTCTTTTTTTACAGCCCTGGTGGTGATACAGGAAATGCAGTTGTGGCTGGAAAACAACACAACACTTCACATGTACAACTTGAATGCATACATAGAGTGTGCGGTGAGGTAGACGTAGCTGATCCATGCTCGGTGAAGGCTGGCTGAGGTCTTGGACAGATTTCTCTCTGCCTGTTGTCAGATCTGGATTCCTGGTTTGTTTTCATTGGATAACATGAAAACAAAAAATGACTCTTAAATATGTGTAAATGTTTTTGGATAGCAAACATGAGGCTTTTAATTTTCTTTTTCTCCTATGCTGTGTGTGACTCAGACTCTCGACTAAAGTTCAGAGTGAAGATATAACGTTATCAGTTAAGTTTGCAGTCCGGGAAGCTAATGCTAACGCAGCCACAGAAATATCACTCAAGTCTGCACCATGTTTAAGTCGTATTCCTCTGGTAATATCTAAATAAATTCAGATGAATTTATTCCTTTTTTTTTTAGTTGAAACCTGAATAGATTCTTTACAGAAATGGGTAGATTTTCTGTATTTCTATAATTCTGGAATATTATGGGATGCATTTGATAAAGACCTCAAAACTTCTGAGCAAACTTCTAAAACTGCATCAAGTCAATTAAAAAGAAACTTTTTTTTTTTATATTTTGCCCTTTGAACAACACCTTTTTCCTTCCACTCAGTTTTCTTTTAATTTTGTTTTCAAACTCTTGATGTAAATTCAGCTTCTTTATCACTGACCTGCTGTCATTTTATTGTCTGTACTAATGCATATGCATTAACTGAGGTGCACCTGTGCAGCAGAAGACTAAAAATATATTGTTGTTTTGCATTCGGGAGGAAAACTGACACGATTGACAATGTGTTGCTTGTAAAAAAAAGAAGGCAGTTTAATTTTCAGATCAGTAGTATCAGAGGAAGCTGCCGTCTTGTCTGTTGCGATAACTGCTTCCACACTCAAAGCTACATTGAATTTAGACGTGCACACGCATATCGACAAGTACGCACAAGCAGATCCAATTGGCTTAAACTGGATTTATTGCTCAAGCTGTCAAGGATGCAGAAATTTCCTTCGGGGTGTTTTAATGTTTCTGTCTCAGTGAAGCACTCTTGGCTCGGATTTAAAAAGCTTCTACTAGAGAGTGAGAATGACTTTGAAGGTGGCAGGAAATGATGTCGTGTGCTCCAACAGTCAGGTATTTGCTCACTTATGAACCCTCAGATGAGGTGCTCACGTGGTCACACGTCAATGCAGATTAATCTTTTTAATCTCAGGCGTGCTCATCTGTGGATCAGCGTTTTAAGAGATTCGTTTCACCCCTTTAATGTAGTGTTTGCTTTTGATTAACAACAAAAAAGCACCTTTTTTATGAAAGTAGTTCTAAATTATTAGTTTTATTGCAAAGTTTACCTCTAGGCATGTAGAATCTGACAGTGTTAGCAGTTTGCCAGGAGTACAAATGATATTTGCCCACATAAACCATGGTTTTACATTTTTTTTTTTTTTTTTTTTTTTTTTTTATTTTCATTGTGAGAATAGACCTAGAGATGCACCTGCATTGATTAGAGAGTCAGAGAATTTATTTCAGGTAATGAATCAAAAAATGAAACTCAGCTTTTTCGTTTAATAATTAAAAAGAGATATAATTTGAGGCTTTGCATCTGCTAATCTAAAAGATTATGACTTGCAGATTATTTAAAAAAGCAAAGTTCTGTATCTCACAAGATGATAATATTACATCAGATTAATAGAAAAGTTATTTATTTAGAAACGTTGGCCCACAACATATATTAGTAAAATTTGCAGTATACATGTTTAGAACTTAGCTAGGCCTCTGTTTGCATGAATTACTGTATCAATTCAATGTTGCATGATCAGGAGGTCAGGAGTTGAGCTACATGCTGCATTGGGCACAACCTGGGGTTCCTCTGTACCTCAGCAGAACCACCCCAGGTTGTATAAATAGCTGCATGTAGCTCATCTGCATTGCTGGGTTTGGTTTATGCAGCTACCTGTTGACAATGCTCTATAGATTCTCCAGGGGGATCCATTCCACCAATTCAATGGTCAGTCCAGCACAGTAACGACTTGAACATTGAATCAGTTTATGGTTAATTTGGCAAGGTAGCCAGGTGCAAAGTCCTGCTGAAAAATGAGTTCAGTATCTCCATTAATATAAGTATGAATTTCTCTAAAATCATGGTAAAAGGCCATCCTGACCAAGGACTAGATGAAGTGTTGTCCCGTCACCGCAGCATAACATGGCTTCCTGCATTTACTGCTGACTGTGGACACTTCACGTCGGACCTCAAGCAATTTGTGCCCTTTTACTCTCAATTTAACTATCAATCATTTTTTTTTTTATATGACCTGCTGTAGTTTACCTTCTTCCAAAAGTTTCCAGCTACTAAAAAAAAAAAATCTTTTTATTGGTTGACTATCGTATTCTAGCATTGTATAAAACTGAATTCCTTAGTTGTTGACCAAAAATATTCTTATCCAAAGGAACAAACAGTTGAAATCTATCACATTTTTCGCTCAAATATTCAAATTCACTAAGATGCACCTGTGCCACCCATTCTTATATTCAATGCACACAATTTGTAATACTTTCAAATCCATTTGGTGAAGTGACAATGAAAAGTAAATGGAAGCATAATTTCCCTTAAGAAGATTCAGATCTTTGTTTGCATACCACGGTACCGTTAATTATTATTTATAGCCTCTGTGTGAAAGTTCTGTGTCTCAGTTTCACTTTTGATAAACGGAGCCACTTTCTTTAAGTTGATCGTACTGTTATGTCTTTCACTTATGATTTAGATGGTCCTTCTTATGCAGGTGTTTTAGATGGAGCGCGTCCGTATTTATTAATTGAACAGTGTCCAGGGTCTGACCATCATGGGTTTATCTGATGCTGTTGCTTAAATTTAGAATTCAGGTTCTGTGATAAATATACTGTTGGTGTAACAAAAGAATTAGATGAGGGGAAAAAAAAGCAAAAACAAAGGTGGCTCTGATTCCTACAGGATGGCCAGTGGAGGTCACCTGGGGGGCGTTGATGGTTGTTAGGGGGGGTTCTGATGGGTCATCAACTCCCTTGTCAGAGTGGGTTTGGTCACATGCCTGTTTGGAGTGCGACTCAGGTGAAAGCAGGTGGGAGGTGAATCCCTCCCCTAATTCTTCTTTTATACCCACAGTATATTCATCTCAGTGCTCCCATCCATCAATTATAATTGAAGCCTTTTGGATGAGAGTCAAAACGTCTTCTAGAAAACTTCATGTCCATTTGTCCAAATCGAACTTTCCAATCTTGATAAGAGTATATATTAGATTGCCAAGTAATCTAAGATTTTGTGTCCTTTTTTTCTTCCTATATTAATATTTTTTATTGAGTTGGGAATGCCTAATTCATTGTTGGCGGGGAAAAAAAACCTAAGGCAAAACATACTGCATATTAGAAACAAGATAGAATTAGAAAATAAAGTAAATGTAGAAAAATATCATAAAATCTACAGAGTTTAAAAGATTGGAACCAACAAAGGAAAAGACGGTCCTCAATCTTACCTACACTTTTTTGAAGTGTCAAACATAAATGATCAGTTTTTTTTAATCATCTATAACCTGTTAATTATCTAATATTTTTCCCTGCCACAGATGATAAAGAATAGTATTAACAAAGTCTAATCAGTACATGCAGTTTTATAAAACTGTCATTAATTTCCGATGTTCAGCTCCTTTGTCACAGTTTGAGGGTTTTATGCTTACACCCAAGAGGTGCCAGATGTTGCAAAAAGTTTAACACCCTGACTAAGTAACCTGCGCCAGTATGATCTCGCTGCTATGCACAACTTATTCTTATAGATGGAACAATATGAGCATCTAGAAAACACTCGCAAGCGATCTTTTGCTTTAATAACAACCCTGTTGAGCTTTTCAACGTGACCCTTGTCTGTGTCTGCCTTGAGGCGGCCTGCACACCTATTTTAAAGAGCATCAGGAGGCTTATAGCAAGAAAAGGCTTAAAGAAGTTAATACATGATTGCACACGTTTCAGAATTTTAAAATATATATATATATTTTAATTTTTATGATACATACAGACTGGTATGAATCAGTTTTGAATACTTGAAAGACATTATCAAATTTATGCTTTTCACCTCATAGTAGAGAGAGCTTCTATCACCTTTCATTAAACATTGTGACAAACATGCAGCTGAAACTTTAATACTTGTACCTTTTTAAAAGATGTAGAAGTGGGGAAAAAAAAGGTTGTAGGTGTAGTTCAGTGGGAGGTGCATCATGAGAGACTGATTGGACCGGTTGCTTCAGAGGAATGCCAGCCATTTGATGTCGACTTGTCCTTACAAGATCTCAGGCCTTGCAGCAACAATAACATACTGTGTTTGGCACAGGCTCTGCATTGAATCAGAGCCATGGTTTGTTTGGATACCTGCTCAACAGGTACTCAGAGTTGTCACAGAATATGTACTGCTTTCCCCGTTAGGCTTAGTTTTTCTATTATTTGAAGGCTAGCGAGTAAAAGAGAGGAAGTTACAGCTGTTGTTTCCTGCTTAAAACTAGATATTCAGATTACTGATCACGGTTTAGAAGTTGTGCTTTGAGATGAATCTTTTTATCAGTTAAAAAAAAAAACAAGATTATTTTTTTTTCTCTCTCTTAAAACCAAGAGGGGTTTGAATAAACCAGAAGAGATGGTAAAGAAGGTTTCAGCTACCTGGACTTGAATTACCTTGCTCCTGTTTTATTAAAATGATGTACTGAAGAGTTGTAAATTCTCAACTACCAGTCAGACAAAGTAGATTGATTTTAAGCTAAAGTTTGAATTTTGATTCAGAAAGCAAATTGTTCTCAATTGAAAATCCTGGATAGCAGTTGTTCTATAAAGGTTACTGAAAGACTTTGCATTCGAGTATTATTAAAAGCACTTCTGACAGAGTATTTGACTTTCTCGTGGCTTTCTTTGAACACATGACTTCACTGAAAGCATGTTTTCCTAAGAATAGCTAGCCGGCTCCTCTGGTTTTCCATCTTGCAACTAGAACACCATCAGGTCAGAAACTGAATGTCCTGTTGGTCAAAAAGCCAGCACCAGAGTTGGAGCTTTCTGCTTTTTAGTTAAAGTGTGGTGGTGGTGGGGGTGTCGCATGGAGGATCAGATGGAGTGATGAGAGCAGGTTTGTGCTTAAAATGACCCTATACCTGAGTCCATTATTTAAGACTGCTAGAAGTGAGAAATGAAAACCCTGTTCTTACTTGTTGGAAGAGTGGCCAGTCAGACTGTTGTGTCCAATTTCTTTTCTCTAATGTAAAGTCTTGGACTTAGGTAATGATTTGATTCGGATTATTGTTCTTCAAAAAATATACTTTGAGTCATACACTGAACACACTATAAGCTGTGGTCCTCCTTTAAGCCTGTTAGACCGGAAAGCAGGTACCAAAGAGAACATTAGGGACTCAACATAGCTCAGGTTATACATACACAAGCTCCATTACAAGGCAAACACCAAAGATTTATTTTTCCACAGAATCCTGCTTGCTGTTGTTGTGGGCTCTGGTTGGATGGCCATGTTTCTGTATGATCTGAACAAAGACGCATACAGTGAAAGCGCATAATGAATCAAGCCATGTGATCCAAACCTGTGTCCTCTTAATCAGCTGTTTAGAGAAAACCTCATGCATGCCTTTTTAAATATTGATGTTTTGCTTCTTAACATCCAACTGGAGATGGACAAAACATTTAACAGCCTCGTCACTGTGACGTCAGCAGAGCTTATGTGAACAACAACATCTGTAAAATATTCCAAATCACTAAAGCAGCTTATTTACCAGAACAAAAGATGGAACCTCTGTTTTCACAGTAACCTGTTATAGGTTAATGCCAACTAAGATTACATTTTTGTGTAGCATTTTAATCAAACGTTTAATCTAAAATGGTAATTTTTTGTCTAAATAAAAGCAGTAACTTATTCCCATTTTTTATTAAGTAGCTAATATACAGTAAAATGGGATAAAACACATAATGTTCTTTGATTTAAGTCTGTTTATATTTTATTTTAAGAATTGCAGCTGAACTTAGGATGGTAGTTTCTTTATGTTAGTGTCTTCTACTGATGCATGGTTATCTAAAGAAAAGTTTAATGGATTTTTTAAAAGCTTTCTGGTGTTTTAACAGACATGGAATTTAAATTTTAATCACACTGCTTTATGTGTCAGTAGATTTCCAGCCTAGATGTTAAAGTATTGTTCTAAAACTATATTTTTTTTTTTTTCAGTTTTTAGGTAAAGCAGTTTAATCATGTTTTCTTTTGATACACCTCAGTTTAAACACTGTGCTTCCAATATTTGTGGCAGTAATTATATTTGTCATAATGGCATAGTAATGACTGAATTTCATGCTTAACAACCTTTTTGCTTCAGCTTTTCTTTCATTCCAGCCTTCAAGAACAGCTGAAAGATAAGACATATTTAAAAAAGGCTGCATAGCTGATAAAGAAATTTATGATATCTGCATATCTGCGGCTAAAAAGTCTTGGTTTGTTTGTAACTTAGGACTCCAAATGCATATGTGCAAATAGAGCATGCAGTGATGGAGGGAAGTTGTAACTTTAAAATATCCAGCGTAGTTAAAGGAAATGACTATTGTATGGAAAGTAACTAAATATAATAACATAGCATCCAAAGATGACAGAAGAACTGCTCTATACATACTTTCTATGTTAGAAGGGTAATGTAAACCAGCTCCACAAGTTGCTCTGTCATCGAA
>JAUZNJ010086590.1:0-23084 GCA_034780135.1 Jordanella pulchra
GTTCCATACTCCATCTGATCACTCTGTACGGACCACCATTAACCCCAACTCTCATTCCAGACACCACGGATAGAGTGTCACCTACCACGCCCCAGAATCATTAAAGAGACTGTCAGTTGTTAAATCATTTGAAGGAAAATAAAACAAATTCAACTTTGACTTGTTGTTTTGAATGTGGGTCAGAAGGTTAAAACCTAACATGTCACAGTGTGAGCTTGGCATAACATGTTTGACATTCAAAACACTAAAGGTTTTTCAAAGAGACTAAGGAAGATACAGTCCAACAGTTAGACACCGCTCCCTGTCTTGAGTCATAAAATTAAATATTTCTGTATTTCAAGAAGTGTTTTGATTTGGGCTAAATGGAAGAGGTATAAAAATTAAATGAATGCAGACAAATCAAGACTGAAATTATGGATTTTTAAAAGGGTCCTATAAACATCTTAAATCAGCACGAAAATGTGACCCAGACCTGATCTTGTAACAAACCAGACTGAGTAATCAATACCAGATACCACCAATAACTTTCCTACAATGTATAAAAATCAATAAGAAAAGCGGAATTCAATCAGCAGTAGGAACAGGAATCTCTTTGGAAGAAAGAGCAGGTTAATGGCTGGGTTGGATCTCAAAGAAAATTGACCACGGAATGGAAATAAAGACACTACCTATCCATCTTTAAATCTGTGTAGGAACAAGGGGACTGAATCTTGGTTCCACAACAGCGCCCTGAATAGTGCTTGATTCTGTGGTTACGTCCTTCTGGCTTGCACCGCTTTGAGAGGAAGCGAGCTGATCACGAGAGCAGAGGAGTAGAGGGACAATCAGGAACTCAGAGGTAGATTCTCTATCTTGGAATCCCTGAGGAAAAACAATACTCACTGGTGATGGGACAGAAACAGGGACAGAGTTGAGAGGTTTGAATCAACAGGATGTATCTGAGTGGAAACCAAGAATCTGTAGTTAGAGGGCAACAACCACCCCAGTGACCCAAAATCAGAAACCAGAGTAGTCTGTCCAGGGCAAGTCAATTGTGGAATCCATGAAAAACCAGCAAGGCCACAATCAGGCAATCAGGCATGGAAAGAATGCTAGACATCTACTCACTGAGAGGCTTTCAAATAATCTGGTAATAGTCACTGGATTGAAGTTTGGTGAAATAGACAAGGGAATAGGTAGTAATCTTGAGCACTAAGGAGAAGGGGCGGAGCTGCACGGGTGGGAGGAATGAATCATAATGATGCTGGGATCAGATCTAAAGCTTTATTTGATATACTTTTATATTTTGTATGTAACTGTGTTTGAATCTGATAGTTTTCAAAGCATTTGAATCCTGAAACCTCATGTCATATTTAATGTGACATTCACATCAGTGTCCTTGCTCCCACTACAAATCCAAACTGAATTTTTTACAGCAACAGTTGTCACTGCTCTACTAAAGGCCATATTTTATAGTTGTAGAAATTAGAAGCCTAAGAGTGTCTGAAGCAGAGAAATTATGGAAACAGAATGAGGAAGAAGAGATATTCTTTGCACAATGAGCAATGGACTGATCGTGTTCTGGTTCACCTCATCAAGGATACGCTGATGTTCCCCACCCATATAATAATGTCATAACACCAGAGATGAAGGTCAGCACAACACTGTGGCACCTGATTACAGGCAAAATGCATCTGTGCTTTTAGTGATGACTCGGGTATCAACTCTCTGTCAGCAGAGTGGTCAGTGAGACCATGATGGTGCTGAGGTTATGAGTAAAGGTCCAGGTGTATAACTGTAGTAAATAGTAAATAGAACAAATAAATGTTCTTTGGCTCAGTGCTTAGGCTTCAGACTCACTTTACATTAAAGATTAGGTAGTATAAAATGTTAAGGGATCATCTTAGCTGGGCCTATAATTACAAATTTCCTACATTTCTAAATAGTTTAAATCAATGTATTTTAGAACTAGGTAGGTTCTAGGTAGGTTTACTTCTAAAGATCCAATCTAAAGCCAAATGTTTTATCAGTCTGCTGCCCTAACCAACTTCAGTTTCAAAAGACTGGTATTCTGCAAGTAGAGATTGTGAATAAGGTTATTTAAAAAAGGAACTCTTCTATGACTTTGTTTAACTTTGGCCCTTCCTGTCTAGGTGTCACTGCAGCAATATGCCAGCTAGTAACTGATATTAATCCAAAGCAGCCTTGGCTTCCTCTACAGCAGATATTACTAGCCCTCTTTACTACTGTTTAACGGCTGGTCCAAGGAGGCCCAATGCTAAAACACCTATTTTGAGTAAGGTTAAGTGAGTTCTGAATGATGATGCCATCCAAATCAGCAGAATCTATTTAAAACTACACAGGAAATATGTAGAATTGTTGACACCTAGCTGTTTCCCAACACTCTTCCTATCTGAAGTAATTCCATTCCTCTCTAGAATGCAATAAACTGTTGAGTAAATTAGGCAGGCTCTGTGTGTTTAAAAACACACCCAACTGTTGATACTCTTTTAATAAAGAGTTGACGCAATTTAAAATGGCTTACAGAGGGTTCATTAGTGGGTCCTAAGGGTTACATAATGAGGCTGGGAGTATTTCAAGCAGGCATGACCCATGTAGTCAGAACTCTCATGTTGATACTCTTTACTTCCTAATATCCACCATCAGGCATGATTACAGGTTTAACCTCTGCTTTTGACTTGCTTGTCTTCTTTGATTGTTTTGTTTTTGTCCTTTTCCTATTCACTTCTGAAGCCAATAAAAACAAACATAATGCTTATGTTGAACTAAGACTTCACTGTGATGTGACATTGGTGAAAATTATCCTTCCAGTGGGAGAACTTGTCAAACATACTGCAGTTTATTCAGATGGAATGAGGTGGCTGCTTTCTCTCCGTTTCAATTTGCAGGTAAAAAGGCAAAGGCTCATTTGAGTAGGTATTAATATCCTGGAAAGGTAAATAACAATGAAGGTCTCAGGAACATTCATGATCTCAGGTTAGCCATGGCTGTAAGTGGACAGAGAGAAAAGTAACACAAATGTAGGAAAGTAAAGCAATTTAATGACATAAAAAAGAATATCAATTGACATTTGTGACATGCAATGGCTGATTCTTTACAAACCATGTCCATGTTGGTTAATGGCAATATGAAAGAGAACAACAGGAGTTTGGATGGCAGTGTAAGGCTTGTTAGGACATTTCACTGAAAATGACTGGAGCTGGTGAATGTCAAGTATCTGCAGCCAGATGAAGTTATCAGATTATTAAGACTTTTTGGTCCAGTGTCTGTTGAATAATAAAAAAATGCAGAAAAGAGCATATTGTGTTTTTTAAGAAAAAATAGGACTCATCCTGTGTTGCTTTAATGTCCTTGCGTGTAGCATTCTGAGGCACATACTGTTTGTAAAAAAACAACACTTAACAAGGAAAGTCTCCTGTCTAGTAAAGCTTATCCATGTCTTTTATGCATTAGATGTTTGTTATGTTACATCCAAAAACTTCAATGCATTATAAACGTGGTGCATAATTTGAAAAAAAAAAAAAAAGAGGCATGTATTTGTATTCAACCCATTTAATCCAGCTGTTCTCTGAGGGTCTCAAAAGTTTGTTACTAAGCATTAATGAACAAACTCAACATGGACACCTATGAAACACAGCAGACAGACCAGGATAGTGCTGTAGAACGACTTTGAATTATATTTTAAAATATTAAAAGTTTTGAACATCTTACTGTTCACTATTACCAAAAAAATTGACTATGGAGCAGCTGCCAGCCTACCAGGATTTTTACCATCCACATGTGACCTTAAACACACATGACCTTATTTTGACCCACATTGAGACAAATGGTTACAGCATCATGCCTTATTGATATAGTTTTTTCCACATGAAAACCTGGTCAGTAAGATGGGTAGATGGGTCTTAATACTGGGTAATCCTGGAAGAAAACCAGTTGACAACAATTATATAGTACTGAGAGTGAAATGCATTCTACATTTTAGACTTTTTTTTGTAATAATATTTGAAAAATATAGACCATTTTCACATTTTGTGTGCATCTATTACATAAAGTCCCACTAAACTACAATGAGGTTTGTAGTTGAGCAGTATAAAATTTGAAAAATTCAGGGGGTAGAAATACATTTGCAAGTTGCTGGAAATAAAAGTGAAATATTTCAGGTCATTCTAACAGTGCTAAATATCTAAGCACCCCTTTCAGATAAGGAGGAGGGGTGACATCCAGCTCTAAAATCATTTGACTGACCGCTATAGTTTTTTTTCCAGACTGTATTGTCATACTTCTTTTGCCAGGCTGTATTGTCAGACTATATTTTCAGTCTTAAGAAGATGTTCAACTAAATAACTACACACTGTAGCTTTGAACATTGTGTTTGCTGGAGTTGGAACCAGCTGCATTAAAATCCTGAGCCATCTGGTCTCAGGCCAAATATTCTCCTGTTAACCTCCATGTCTAAAATCTTTTATGAAAATAAAAGTATTTAATAATTTATCGTCTTACAAAAGAAATCGGGAATAGGTTGCATGTTGAACTCTTACATTAAATAATGTGTGACGCTTGTGATTTAGATCACCCTCATGACTCAGGATACTTGCAGTGGTAAAGAGTTTTTCTCATTATTTTGTCAGGTATAAAACCACTGAGAAAAATAAGTTAATAGGAAACTTTTATAAACAGCTTACATCATATTTAATGAATAGTTTCAAATATAAAAGGTCAGTAATAATTGCTCCACCTGAAAAATACCAACTCATGTGTGGCCTGCTGCACAGTGACATCAGTGGCAGAAATTCATTTCATGAAGATGAAAGTGATGAGAGTTTACCATTTGTACTAACCAGTGCAGCTTAAAACACCAATATGGAGGTGAAATAATACAAAACAAATCACGACCTCTAAAGTTTTTGTGATAATAACAATAAAAAACAAACACTCAGCACATACAATACAGTATACACTATATATACATGGTATTTAGTAATGCTTGTGTTGCAACATGAAAGAACAGAGCTTTAAAAAACGAGTGTGGCAGTGTGCTGTTGGCAATGACTGTTTATGACACAAAGCATTTGCTCATTTTGATAAAGTCTTTGTGCTCCTTCATATGTGGCTTCTCCAGAAGGTGGAATGGAGTCAATGTAATGATCTGCTCCTCACGCCGGGGTCTGAGTTGGGGCTTTGATCTCAGTGGATGCCCTCTTCTCCTTCCGGCTCCCATACTCGCCGATAAATGAGCCATCTTCGTTGAACTGAGCGTCCTCATCGCCGTAGTCCACCAGGCTGTCCCCGCTTTCTGCTGCTTTGATCTCCCTGCTAAGGGAGCGTTGGCTGCCCTTCAGTGGCTTCTCGTCGTTGTCGCTGTGGGAGAGACACAGAGATTTAGAATTCCCACCGTTAGACCTTTGGTTTCACTCTATGGAATAGAGGAGAAGATGGAGGGAAGGTCGGTGCTATCACTGCCTCAACGAAGAGTTTTTTTAAGTGACTGACACTGGTTTCTACTGTGGGAAGACCAATGGCAAGTAATCACATAGATGCTTTTGTAGAGACAAAGTAACACCTGGAGTTAGCGTGCATCAACGCTTTTGACAAAGGAAGATAAATGAGCCACTGGGGTTGGGGGGTGGGGTGGTATTGTGACAGGGCTGATGATGGCTTGTTCATGCTGTCATCCTCTGATGCATTTTACCATTGAGAGTATTACATAGAATGTTCTATGTAATATTACATAAGCTCTGACATTGGGTCATTCAGGAGCTGATTGCAAAAGCTTTCAAAAAGGCAGCCTCTTAAATTTAAAGAAATAATAATAGTTCTTATTTAGAATATTTATGCACAAAGCAAGAAGCAGGTGAGAACAAATATTTAATGTTGAAAGAAAACTTCATGTGGTTAACCCAGCAGGAACTACAGCTGAACATATTAAGTAATGCTGTGAATAGGAAGGATTTCAGAAAATGAGCTCCCTTACAGTTTTAGTTTCTCATGGCATCTAACAAAATATCAAACAGAGTTTCATATCAGACAAAGATGACCTGATAAAACACAGAAAGCTGTAGAAATCAACCTGGCCCTGTGCAGTAAAGGTTTACGACAACACCGTATACGACAAATCAAGTCTAGACACTGTGTGGGTCTCACCAAGTCATTTTGCATTAAGCAAGTCTACCTTTCACTGGTAAACTTGCTTGAATTGGATTATTTTCCTCCTTCCTAACAAATGTCTACCAGAGCTACTGGTTCTAAGCTGGTGGCATGATGTTCTCCTCTAGGAATTTCTGCTAGACTAACTAGCCTCTTCTCCCTTTGTGTTGCAGATGTGTTTTCTTATGTGGCGGTGAGCTACGGGGTGATGGGACTTTCTATAAGTTCTTCTGCTGAGCTGTTCGTGAAGTATCATTTCTCTTAGACCAAACCAAACCTTCTCCTTTTTCTTGCCACCAAGAACATTTTTCTCAGTTTCTGCAGGATATCCAGCAAGCTGTGGTACCTTAATAATGAGCACATTTCTGCTCAGTTTTCTTTTGTTGTTGAATAAAAAAAAAAAAATATTTGACCTTAACTGAAGTGAGTGAGGTCTGCATTACTTTAGATGTAGCTTCCTAAACCTTTCCGTACCAATATTATGGCTTTTTAACACATAGCCAGACTGGTTTTAATATTTCTTTTCCTTTAAAAGCAGTTTTTATCTAATGAGCCCATTTTAAGTTTTACTATCTCATATATTTACATGTGTAGAGATGGGCCCAAATCTAGTCAAAAAAATGAGACAGTGTCACAACAGTGCAAACTGGGTGTAGTTATTTTTTGGGTTAACCATATGATGTAAAAGGTCACTAAACGGTGAAGCAAGGTTTCATGGAAATGTGTTAGCACCGTGGGCAGAGAAGGGTTCCTGTACATTTAAAATTAAAAAATTCCAGATTTATATTTTAGTATGAACCAAAATTAAGCAGCTCCAAAAAGAGTAAAATATTACTTTACCACTTCACATATGTAATTCCTGATTCACATAAAGCTGTAGGACTGCATGTTTGTGGAGGATAACGAGATCTATTAGTAACTCAGCAGACTTAATACACCGCATGGACTAAAGATAATGCGGTGATGACTATGGCCATCTTAATGGAAGCAAAGAGTAATCAACCATAAAAATGTACTTAAACAGCTTCAACTGAAACCTATAAAACAACGAGTCCATTATTGCCACATCACAAGGTAAGATCCTTAGCTTATTTTAGAGTTTTCAGAGTTTCAGAAGGATAGCTTTATTGTTTGTAAAAAAAGAAAAAATTTGAAACGTGGCACGATTTTACAGAAAACATTTCCTGTGGTTTAAAGTTTCTCCATTTAGATGCCTGTTTACCTTTGCTCATATTTTTGATCTAATGGAGTGACATCTGTCTGTCTTTTTAATCCTTTTTGGCCCACAGCCAGAAATTCACCTAAAACCACAGTCAAGGTGCAACTTGTGGACCAATATTGCTGTTTGATGAATATTCAACACATACCACCGATTGTATTGTAAGCCTTTTTTGTGCCATCTGATGGTCTGAATTTATTCGAATTACTTATATGTAGTGAAATACCATTCTCAATACTGTATTGTATTTTCTGATTTAATGTATGATCTCCACATAGAGTGACTGCCGAAAACATGCTGGGTATACAGACTAGTAGTTCTGATGAAGTCATCCTGGGGTCAAATTAATTTCTTGCTAAACAAGATCCATGGCTGATTGGTGGCAGTGCCAAAAAAACCCCAAAACGTATTGTTGGCATTTAATGTGTTTTTTTGGGTACAGATCTTTCATCGCACTGTTGTAACTGACTAAGATTGCCTATTATACATACATTTAAATTTCTGATTGACTTCCAAAATATCAAGCTAATACTTTTTTTCAGTAACAGGGACTGCAATTCCAACTTCATGTGTTTGATATAAAATAATGAGATTGTGGACTTGAAACATTATGGCATTAAAATATAAACCTGACCCTTGACTAATCCACATTTTATTATATCACGAGCTGATGTACAAATTGATATGCAAAAGAAAGGAAAATAATAAAATGTACATGATCTAGGTAATTGTAATTTCATAGTCAGAAAAAGAAAATTAACTTCAGGAAGGAGCTAGGCAATCTCTAAGGAGACATTCTTTGAAATACAGCTACCAATTTAATACTAACAGGGTCAACAGCACTATTAAAGACAGAGCTTGTTTGTTTGTTTGTTTTCAAAATAACTTGAAAAATGTCAGGCTCAAATTTTCACAGAAGGGGCAGAATTATAACCATTGACAAATTAGGATAAATAAAGTACTTTTGAATTTGAACTGAATTGGTAAAAGCTGTAAAAAAAAAAAACCTACAGCTCTTTTTATTGCCACCAATGTGTGGACTCTTTGACTTTTCTATAAACTTATTGCGATATGACTTAAGCTAGTTCAGGTAAGGAAACTATTAATAATAATTGTAGAGTTTTGCTTTAACAATATTAAAACCTTCCTTTAATATTTGTAATTGGTAAAATGATATATTTAATAACCACTTGAGGTAATAAAGCTTTAAATACTGACTGTAAATTATCGGTTTGATCTTAATAGTAGTCTGTACCCACCATTTAAAATTGAGGTCAACAGGCTCCTCAAGTGAATATGATGAAAGATAAATGCTGACAAGCTAAGCCACTTTAACTTCATCACATCACCATTTGTAGTGCTTTGCAGACCCCACTGATTGGAGAATTAGACTGAGACTCCCATAGTGGTAGACAGATATGAATAATATCACTAAAGGATCAATGCAACAAACCCTGACATTACTGTCCAGAAGATAAGGCACACTCAGTTAAATTGATTGGCTTGAGGCTCCTGCAGGCTGCTGGGCAGCCAGAGTTTAGCTCCTTTAACTTAGAAACATCAGAGCAGAACAGTGCCTCCCTCTCAGCTCTCTGTGCTTTCACAACACACCAACACAACACCAAATCTAAGGGCAACTATTTTGATGAAGAATGTGTAAACAGCTTGCTCTTGCCGTTTATCACATACTTCACAGTTACTCAGTCCGTCAAATGTCTTCGGCAGGAGAGATGTGAGGCTCCATGGGAACCTCGTGGAATCTGGGGCTCCTTTTCGGGGTGGGCAAGAAGGCAGAGAGAGTTATTGCGAAGTGAAGATGAAAAAGAGGAGCTGATATTCACAGAGATGTGGCGAGGTAGGCGAATGTTGTTCTCATGAGGAGGGGAGGGGGGCACTTACCTGTATTCACAGAATGTGTCATCATTCATGCCCTGGGACTCCACGTCTGGATGAAGGTCTTCTTTTTCTTTCACTGCACACAAATTGATGAAACAGGATGGGAGATTTCTACTAGAGATTCCTGCTGCTGAAGTTGAATGTGTCATTTGACTGCTCTTTGAACAATAATCAGTCATTTTCCTACTTGAAACATGAATGACAGCATTACTCTGATACACAAAACTGCCAGAACCACACATACCCACATCCTGATTACAATTGTTCATCAAAACCCACTTCCTTTTTTAATGTACCTATCTGCTTGTCTAATGAAAAAAAAAAAGAACTTAAAGAACAGTGTAATATTCCTTTAATTAAGTACCAGAACCAGAAACAAATTTGGGCAATTTTCTGAGTTGTTGTTTACAAGCATTATCTTTTACTGAGTTTACCTTGGAAGGAAAATAACAAAATGGGGGACCCATTTACTGCTGTGGTGTCCCCAATGACATGGTACCTTAGACATGCAGCCAGGTGAACATGTCAAATCTGCCCATACCCATAAGTGATAATGAGGACTAAAATGACAATAACAGATCTGTATCTCCTTTTTTTTCATTTGCTTACGAGCGAAGTAGCAACAACCTTTAAGTTATTTGTTAGGAAATGACACTGATAGGGGATACTACTTCTGCAATGAAAAGAACAAAATTTTAAATAGCACTGAGCTCATGTCATTACTATCCTTGAATTGACCTTGTCTCCAGGATTTGCACTGGTCTCTTTGTTTTGTTTGTTGAAGCTTAAATCCCCCATGCAAACCATACAAAAACTTAAAATGAGACATGCAGGGGAAATGTTCATTCTTTTACCAAAACAGCAGTCTGTTCTGTCCCCATTTGCATTAAATAGTTTTGCTGTCGGGAAATATACATTCCTACTTCTTAAATGATTAATCACTCCTTTCACATGAACAAACAATATAGAATGATAATGATGCTTTGGCTAACAATTAGTATTCAAACATGGACATCTGTGCGTGTGTGGGTGTGTGTGTGTGTGTGTGTGTGTTTACACGTACCAGAATACTTTCCTCCTTTATTTCTATTGACAAAGCAGGCAATCAACACAATGAGTGTGAGAAGAGCGATGGCGCACATCAGACCAATAAACCAGCCCTGGGTGGATATTCCTCCGTGGACGCTGGCCAGACCTGTGGAGAACAATGGCCCATGACTTTGACTAGCCTTGGCCTTTTCATCAGGACACTTGATTGAATGTTTACATCGACAAAGCTTATCTGATGCTCAGGCAGAAAGTGGAAGGCTGAAATGCTGATGGAAATGGTCCAGTATTAATATTAAACAGCTAATCCTGCTTGTCTAATTAATCAAGCCAGGAACGGTGGACAAATGTAATTCCTCTTAGTGAGCTAAATTAAATTCTATGGACAGCATGAAGGACTACCAGAACGTGGCATGAAGCAGTGGTCAAGGACACAGCTCTGTCTCCTCATCAGGAGGTCAATAACTTTTTTCTATTCCTTTATTTATGTCTTAGACTCCCTTCTCACCTTTAGACCCGGTTGTGATAACATCTTCAAATATACTAGAATTATCAAGCCATCTGTTAGGAATCAGGCGCACAGTGTAATCAGTCTCAGGTTCAAGCCCGTCAATGATGTGAAAAGTCATAGAGTTGTTTAAGGTCTCTGATATCTTCCAGTGACCCTCACCTGTGCACAAGGGGAACCATTGTAGAGAGTCAGCACTCGTGAAAACAAATAGCTAGTGCTATCTAATGAAGAAATTACAAAAAAGACACAACATATCCTACAGTGCTTTGCAAAAAGTATCAAGTGTTTATCAATAATTTTGTAACTTTAAAACCACATATGTCAGGTATTTCATAGGAATTCTATATGAAAAACCAAAAACGTAGTGCATTGTGGTGGAGTTTTTAAAAATGTTATCCAAAAATAAAAACAAAATCAGTGGGAAGGATGTCAAATCAGATTTATAAAAAACTGTAATTCATTTCTACCCTAAATTTCTTACTGAATTTAGATCTGGGCTTTAAGTTACAAGCCTGCATAGGCACAAATCATGGACTTAAAATTCATATTTCCAATATCCACACAAAGGTTGTGCTCTATCAAAAATAAACTTGGTGTATAAACATGCAGTCCTTTAGACCAACTCTGGCCCATGCATACACAGATTTTGGAGGGAGGGAACAAATGGCATTACAGACTGTGAGGTGAACAAATAAAGCCAGATTGAGTTCTCTAAGACCTTCAGTTTCTCGGTATCATTAAAAAAACAAAGATCGACTTAATTGATCTATGATTATTGGACTTCACTTAACACTTTGTTCCTCCTTTGTGACACAAGACCAGGCTTTACTACAGTTGTCTTCGGTTGTTGCTTTTTTGTGGATGTTTCTTCCCTAAGTTTTGTCTTGAGCAAGTGAGTGCATGCTAGACTGAGTTGAGATGTGGTGACTGACTATGCCATCGCAGAATATTACACTTATTTGCTTAAAAAAACTCCTGGGTTGCTTTTGCAGTATATTTTGTATAACTGTCTATCTATACTGTGAAGTGCTGCCGAATAAACTTCAATCTGAGCAGAAAGTATATCCCTACAGAGGTATGTTTCTCAGAATTGAGAGAATATCCCTGAGAGTTAAACTAGCCACTTCTGTCTTTTGTCACATCATCGATAAGAAGATAATAACAAGTGACCCAGTGTGATTGGAAGTGGTGCATGAACTTGCCATCACATTGTCTCCATCGTGTTTCACAGAAGATGTGGTATGCTTTGGATCATGAGTTGTTCAAATTCCTCTCCAAACCTCACCATTGCTTTGGTACAGTTTAATCTAAGTCGCATCTGTCCAAATAATACTGTTCCAGAACTAGGCAAGATTCTTTGGGTGTCTTTGGCAAAGTGGATTTAATTTTTTTAGGATGATGAAACGTTTGCAACCTGTGTGGAATCCCTTATATTTACTCTATGCATTTTAAGTATTCAAACTCACCAGTGTACTCTTTTTTTTTTTTTTTCTCAGAATGCACAAAACTGTTTATTTGGCCACTCATAACATTTCTGCAATCTCTCTAATGAATTTCTTCCCTTTTCAGCCCCAGGATGGTCTGTTTCAACTCCATTGTAAGCTCATATGACCCATGATACGTGTTCACAGAAACAGTTTTCAAATGCAAAAGCCACTTCCAGAATCAAATCAAGACCTTCTGCTTATTTGATGCCAGGTTAACAGGGGAAGAGCCCATGCAGCCTTGTTGTTTTTTGCAGCCTTCTGAGTCAATTGTTCAATTATTTTCATTGCTTTAAAAAGGCAAGGCTACATATAAAAAAGTTGTAGTTTCATAATCCTTGCTTCAGTTTGGAAGAGAGTACTCTCAAATTACACCCGAAAGTCTGCACTTTAAGCCCATATTGGTTATATAATTGTATCCTAAACATGTTTTCATAAACATATTTATGTTTATGCTATGAAACAAATGAATATGAAACGAGATTTGTATCATTATCCAAATATTCTGCACCTGAGGGTAAATCAAACAAAGAAAGTGGATGGTTACACTGAATAATCAAAATACGTGCGCACCACACTTTCCAGAATTGTATCTGTAAAATATTATAAAACACAGGTTTCATTTTCTTTTCACTTCACAATGCACTGCTTTGTTTTGATAAATCACACAAAACTCCCATAAACATCACAGACATTTGAGGTTTTTAACTCAAAAAAGGAAAATGTACAGAATTTCAGTGACAATATTTACTGCATACTTTTTAAAGCCACAGTAGGTGTTATTGCTGCTACTCTACAGCAACCACAAACTTAAGGAGAAAGAGATCCAAAGGGCTTACGGTTGTTCATATATGCAACATAAAATTCTTTGTGTGGTCCTCCAGGTATCCAGCTGATATTTACAAAGCTGCCGTTAACAGCTGAGGTGACATTCAACAGGGCTGGGACTGAAGGAGTAATGAGACACGATGAAGGGAATGAGAGAATAGAAAGTAAGTGTTAATAAAGCGTAAAGCAAAGGAAACGTTAAATGAAGAGTGCAGGAATTTGGGTCCAAAGGCATGAGGCTGAGAATGCTTTTATTCCTAAGATGAGTGTGTCTGATTATATTTACTGTAGTACCGGCAGCAGCATTTACAGCATTTGAAACGGTCTTGTTGATCAGTGAATAAATCACTTATCCTCTATCAATCTCATTTTATTCTGCCAAATAAATACAGCTTGTACTGTCAAGACATCTCAACAACACAATAGCTGCTTTTAATGTTGCTGATAATCATTCTTGGAAGCAGATTACAGCAGTAAATAAGGTTGGACTGTAGTGCTTATTAACACCAGATGGTGTAATCCAGGGCATGTTATTGTGAAGGTGTGGGATCGGTGCTGAGGATTTTAACTGTTAGCTGCAAGATTCAAATCAACATGTTAATTTAACATTTTTTATTTGTTGTTCAACATGTTGTAAACATAATGTGATAAAGATGGTGCAGATGAATCACCGAATGCCTTCTAATGAGCTGTTGATATATTTAGTGCCTTTTAAACCTAAGTATCCCTTGTTCTATTGGAAAGAAAAAATATGGAAAAAAAATTGTAAACAGAATTTCTACCATGGTAAGGCACTGTGTAAACAGACCAAATCGGTAAATCATGGTGACACCTCCATCTTTGTGTCTTATATTTCAAGGAACAATAATGATGTATTAATGGTTGACCTTTCCTGTAAAGGTATACAATATGGAGTGTTTTATTCTTTTAACTGAATAAAAGATAATGCTGCTAGTAATGTGTGCAAGTTTGACAAACAGGTGCTTTAACAGCAGCTTTCTAAGCAAGTCAACAAAGCATGAACCACCTCTTCCCAACAAGACAAATATGCAAATCTTCCACTCTGTCTCCAGCTCAGGTGCTTTATTTGTTCGGGTGATAATTCAGTTCACAAACACACCTGTGCCTAGCCTGTCCATCCCTAACACAACATGACACTCTCCCACTAATGCAGATGGATTAGAGTGTAGCTATGGTAATTCAAGTCACTGAATCTGTCTGAGGACTTCAACTTGCAAAGGCTCTGGACTAAAAATACCACAGAGCACATTGCAATGTTTTTGCCTTCTCTTTCCTCAGCCAGCAATTAAATGCTGCACAGAGCAGCTGTTCAGCCAGCAGGGAGCCTGTGCTCTGGAAGACACCCCTTCAAAGTCAGAAGCCTTTTGGTAAAAGGCAGTGCTAGAAAATACTCTGATACAGGTGCTTTCATCAGTTTCCTCTTATCCACTTAGGGTTATTGAAATATCACCCTCCCAGCATTAGCTCATACCTTACTCCTGGCATGGCCCGGAAGCATGCCTGTCCTCCATGCTTCCTCTCTGTTAATATGGTTGTTCGCATCTTTTCTTTGTTAGAGCTATGTGGCTGTTTACCCAGTTGAAGATTACATGGAAATCTCAGGTGGCTGTTGGGTCAATATATTGCCGTGTACAGGTGGGGCCAGAGCACAACAAATCAATCACTTACAATTAGACATATTTGTCCTGTTCAAGTGACTGCTCTCTGCAGCCACACTGCTAAAAAAGGATATAGATCTTATGTCCAAGAGTTCCCTGTGGTATGGCAAAGATATTAAACTACACTAACAGTAATAAATAAATAAATAAATAAAAAGCTATTGACTTCTGCTTTATGTTGCTCTACCAACCGAGTCATGTTCCTATTAAAAAAAAAAACCAAAAAACTCAGACATGCAATTAGTTTTATTACCTGTGACTTGTTACTGTTTTTTTATTTAAATATAATTTAAGGAGGCGTAAGTTTTTTCTAAAATAAATGCAGTAAAATTTAAAATGGATAATGGCAAAATGTCTTTTTCTGAGAAAAAGCAAAGGAAATACTACTTCTCCAATTATCCCTTCACCTAAATATTTACCTATTTAATTGATTAGAATAATTATTGGTTAAGATAAAAAGTCCCTCTATTAAGTTAAAATGTTACATTTGTGAACTTGTTATATTACTTTTTTAAATCAATGTAAGCAAATAATGTCTTGAAAAAGACTTTCTTCTTTAATTACTTAAAATTAAACTTAAAATTAAAATTAAACATGACAGTTCATTTATAAAATTATGATAAATGTTTCTTTTGCTTTTGATGGAAACCTGACTTCAGTCTCAGTATTGTTTAAATCTGTTCATTTTTGATTAACCTTTTATAAATAAAGAAAAACATGACCTAAAAAGCTATTTGGTTGATTAATTAAATTTCAATATTGTTCCTGTCATTTCAAATTTTTTTTTTTTTGTAGAAACATCAACAACAGTCTGAACAAGAGTTCTATAAACTGTAAACTGCTGCCTTGGTGGGTGCTTTAGGAAAAAAGTGGGGCACACACTGTCGCTGTATAGAAACAAACCTTTTTATAGTTTTTAGTCCAATGTATACTAATAACATTGGTGCTGCTCTTTGTTGTCATAATTAGATTTTATCTTAAAATATTGTTTTCTAAAACATATGGAAACACTAATTATGACATGTGGTCCTTTTAGGTTCAAACCATATTTAAAGTTAGTTTGGTTTTATAAAAAGGTCTGGCAGTAGCTGTAATTGTTTCCTTGCCAATTGTGTTAAAATGGTCTGCTGCTATACCTATGCTTGAACGAGTGGGTTTAGTCACATGTGACCTTGGAGTGCTCGGAGTTGAGAGGGCCTTTCCTAAAAGACAAACAGATCTTTTGGTTACAATAAGCAGAGCTTGAAAGCTACATTTTGTTGTTAGCATAAATGCTGTCCTTGATGATAGTTAGTGAATACCAATCTACAAATACTACAAAACGACTACACCAAATATTTTTAAACAACAAGCAGCTCTTAAATCATGATTTATTACCTTAGCAAGAGTTTTGACATGAAGCATGGAGGGTGCTGTTGCTAGGTTAAAGTCAACCTTCGTTTACAGGTGCTAATAAGGGAAGATTAATATGAGTTTATAATTAGCTTACTCATTACCACTGTTATCATAGAGGAAGCCACAAACTTCAACTGAGAGGAAGCTGACATTTTTCTAATGAAAGGAGGCATCGAGTGCTTTCTGCTGATGGTGAGAGCAAACAGGAGACAGGGTCAATTATCTACAGACGAGCTGCAATTTCAGACTTCTGTAAAGGACAAATAAGATACGTCCTCTTGATTGAAACTGAGCCCCACAGCATGCACTGATGTCTGCCCAACTACATCTGAAACATGCAACTGCTAAGGTATCTAAAGTATCTAAATTATAGGACAACTCATACCAACATACATGTTCATAATCGTTTAGTACAGAGTAAAGGTATTCAGGGCTTTCACATTTTTCTCATTCTGCTTGATTAAAACTACAAAAAAACCTCTGCAGCTTTTAATAGATTCTGAGGAGAGAATGCAATCATTTGGGGGAGGTATGCTGGAACAGAGACACATCTAAAACATTTCGTAGAGTGGGAGCCAGGGACTGACTTTGATTTCCAATGATTTAATGCATGTGTATGCATAAGAATGGACCAGTCAAAGTCAAGACCCAAATCCAATTGAGAATCTGTGGCAAGACTTAAAAAATAATTTTTATAGCTGCACTCCTTTCAATTTGACTGAACCAGAACTATTCTAAAAATAAATAGATATTATATTAGCAAATTGGGAAAATAAAACTGTCTTTTGATGGAAAAAGAAACATACGCTAAGCAGCCAGCAGCAATGTAAGCAAGAAATGGTTTGGTATTTATCTGACTAAGGTAGAATAAATAAAAATGTATGTCACAGTCTTCATAGCTTAATTTTGTTCTAATGTATGTTAGCTTTTCACCTTAATCCCAATAAAATATGTTGAAGTGTGCGGTTATAAAATGGTAACATGAAAAGAACGTCAAACTATTATATTTTTTCAAAAATGTTTAGAAAGTTATAACATGCATGTTGGTATGATGTGCCGCTTTTTGGATAAACAGATCTACATACTGATGCCAACAGTAGGGGCCAAAAAAGAGGCTGAAAGAAGAAAACATTATGAGCGAACAGAATGAAAGGAAGGGCAGACAGACATCACATGGCTAAGCAGATGTACGTATTCACACACAACTTTACAACACACTGTATGATCAAAGAAAAATCAGAAAGCAATGCACAATTTAGTGGCATGTTAGAGAACAGACAGAGGGCCATTAGCAGATATAACACTGACGTGTTTGGTGACTGAAAACAGTTCTGCGTCAAATGGCTTTCAGCCTCCCCAGCACATTTTAGCTGCCCAATGACATTACAAGTAACTCTATAAAAATGAGAAATTCTCCTTGTAATCATTTTCACAGCCTTTTAAGCTTAAAAATAAACAACAGCTATTTAAGTGTCTTTTTGTGGTTATGAGGATTCCGCCCGTAAACACCATGTAAGCTTTGCATAATGAGCTCTGGTATAGCCAATGTCTTGGTGTTGCAGTTTTGTAAAACAAACAAACAAAAAACATGCAATCCAGTGATTTACACCAATGCACTTCATTTACAGAGACTCAAGTAAAACCAGCTTTCCCATTGAAGTATGCATTTAAAAAGATTACATGAATACACGCTGGCTTACAATGATTTCCTACACATCAGCTCTTTGTAATAGCTTGTTTAGGGTATTTAAATCTGTAATGTTATTCTACTGAAAGCCATTCATTTCTTCAGTTGATCATAGATTTATTTCTCATCTCTGGTGACAGTGCCAAAGAGAAACCTTCAGTAGAGCCAATCAACATTTAGCGACATTTCCATATAAAAGTTGATTTGATAAAATGAGGTACACCATCTTCATACAGATCCGTTAACTTTCGGACAGACAGTGTGAGATTACTGTCTTAAAACCAACCCACCCCCGCCCCACGGTCACTCACTTGTTTCCAGCACGGTAATGCTTTCCTCACTGGCGACAGGCCCACAGCCAACTGCAGTACAGGAGCGAAGATAGAACTTATATTTGCTCAGAGGTTCTAATTCATGCAAGGTCCATTTAGTGGTTTCAGGGTTGTTTATGTCAACAACCTGCAGGGGCCCAACTTCTTCTGTGTCATTAACTAGAGAAAATAAGAAAGAAATTATTTTAAATAAACATTAGAACAATAGGTACTGTCCACATTACACCATCTAGACGTTGATTGATGGGAAGTTGAAGGGGTGGAAGAAATCTTTTCTTTCACCCCCTAAAGCACAACTTCCCTCCCGCATAATGCTACCATTACTATGCTTAACTGTCAGAGTGTTGCCATTATATGAGAGTGTAAGAAGTCAGTCAAATATTCTTTGGCTATTAAGGTGAAGTAACAGTATCTCTGCCTTCTTTGTGCATCCTGTCTTTGTGAAGTGTCTTGAGATGACATATATTGTGATTTGGCACTATATAAATAAACTGAATTGAATTGAATCCCCATCTTTGAAAGGGATTTGGATTGCTCATGTGGCAGAAGATTTTAACTATATGGTTCATTTTAAAGACACTGTTTCAGGATCTACTTGCTCAGGTTTGGATGTTGGTAGTCATGGAATTGTTTCTGACCATTCTAACTAATTTTCCTTCATCTAAACAGGAAAATGATGGCTTCATGTTTGAAACCTAAAGACAATTCTGTGTTAAAACAAGAAAATTATCCAAACACAAACCAGATCGGATTTTAGTCATAAGGCACATCAACATTAAGGTTTACAAATGAGCTGACCAAAAACATACTGAAACATTTGTGGATTATTCTACAACAAAGCCAGAACTTGCCTGCAAACATGTAAAAAAAGCTTTAAAATGATAACAGTGGAGGTGATTCTCTTCCTTTTACAAACCCAAAGTACTCTAGGAAAAACATGACCATAATGAAAACCTTAACCAGGTAGTCCAGTAGCATATCAAGTCTTCAACAGAATTAGATATTTTGTATAAATTTAGTTGACAATTTAGGCATGGTAAAATGAGAAAAAGGAATTATTTGTTTGCATTACTGAGTGCAATAGTTAAAGTTAAGCCCAAATGTATTTGTATTTAAACCCATGATTTGGGTTTAAAACTATTTAAATTCAAATAAGAAATGTATTTCTGAAAGGATATGAGAAATGTAGCTGTTTTGAACTGAATTGTATGAAAAAGTTGGCATGTTAAGCTATACTATACTTCTCTTAATAACCAATGAAAAAAGAATTTTCATTGGCATTATAGTATTCAAACCATTAAAATTGCTAACTATTATGTTAGATATTATGTTAGAAATTAAGCTTTGGTGATGATGCCCAAGTATTGAAAGTTGGGGGCTGGGCTGTTCCAAACACTAAGGGACTGATCTTCAAAAACTCATAATAAGGGGAACTAAATTACTCATGCAATTTCCTTTTATGTTTTTGTTTTTTTTTTTGCACATGTAACATTTTTGCATGGTTAAATTAGAAAAGAATCCTAAAGAAGAGATGTGCGTGTGTGTATATATATATATATATCTGTATAGTTGTTTTTGTCGATTGATTGTCAGAAGGCATATTGTATGTCCGTTTGGTCATTAGAATATGAGCTGCATACTGATGAAGGGACACATGCAAAAATAAAATTGTTAGTACATGTTCTCTACTGAATTGAAAACCCAAATTACTTTGTATCTCTTTAAAGATCTGCTCTGTGGCTACAAACAAGTTGTTTTAAGACCTGAAAAACTTCTGAAGATAAGGCCGAAGGATTAGATCAATTAAAAGAAACATGGTTTTAGAATTAAAAGGTTAGTATATTCCCAGACAAATGAATGATTTGGACTAAACTGTATGTTCTGTTTTTCATTTTTATAATGTAAAGAAAGGTTAGCATAGCTGGAGATAACACTTCCCATGGTAACTTTTGGAAGGTAAACTCGCCAAAATGTATTTACTCCATATGCATTCTATACATTTAAAATGAACCCTTGCATTTATGTTCTTTTTAACAAAAACAAACCGCAGATGTCAAAGTGAGCTTTGCTATGAAAGAGGTGCAATGCTTTTCCTCGAATTAAGGCAATGGAAATCCTGACAAGACTATATCAGTGTTCAATTCAATTCAGTTTATTTATATAGTGCCAATTTACAACAGATGTCATCTCAAGGCACTTTACAAAGACAATTCAATCAAATCACACAGTCAGATTAGTTAAAAGTTTTCTTCCAAAGCAAAACCAGCTAATTGCATTAAATCATCAATTCAACAGCAATCCCTCACACCAAGCATTACTTTATCCCTTCCTCATTTCCTACTCAGTGAAATTCTTAAAATTTGTTGAGTTTTCATCCAAAGGATGAAACTGTTTTTGGTAAATCATGCAATGCATACTGGAGAAGAGAAAAGGCCACATGCCGGATGTTTCCATCTTGCTGATGCTTGATGTTGTACCTCTTCCAGAAACCCTGAGGCCTGCCAGCTTGTGTTCACCATTTTGAAGACTGAAATGGCGAAAGGCTGCAGACTCTGGCTTGTAAACTTCCGAAAAACAACAGCAAATCCAAATATTCTTCAGCCCGCCGCCAACCATGGTTGGCTTTATAAATTGTCAAATGAGCCAGAATTTTGCAACACAGAGAAATCTGATGCCAAAGTCATTTTCGACACCCACTTGGAACAGTATTGGATTTCAGGGCAATGCAAACTACACCAGACTGGTGTAAAGTGTTCATGCTCATTAACACAAACACAAAAGCTATAAATGAAATAAAAAAGCTAAAAAATAAATTTAGCAGTGTTACATTTTAACTCAAATCTTTGGATGGCATTTGTAGGAGTTTGCTACCAAAAGGACTCAGTCTATTCACCTCTGATGAAACTGAAAACAACACCACTTGAGATACAGAGAAAAATCAGCTGTTGAGCAAATGTTAAGCATAATTTGCCCTGACCAATGATTGGATACTTGGAATCTTAAAATAAGAATGTGTTTAAAAGGAGCACCCTTTTATCTTGACACTGCCTGAATTAAGAAGACTTAGCTATGTGAGGTGAGGTGTTTAAAATCAAGTCAAACAGAAAAAGCAGTTCAAAAGTATAAACAGTTAGTATTATAGTATAGTAGTTTTTTATACCATAGTGAGAGAATCTTATAGCAAGAGTGCAGGAAATAGCAGATAACAGGCAGATTGTGATGAGTACACTAAAGTTACTCTGGTTAAGCTTTCACCATTTGTCTCTCAATAAACTATTAAGAAGTATTGTCATCAAGTATGTGGAACCAAAGCAGAACAACTGGAATGTTTTATCTTGTTGTCACGAGCTGTTAAAATTGCTGTAAAGGTTATGTGCTTGTATGATGATCTTATGAAATTTTAATACTTAAAACACTAATCTGTTAGTTCGTTGTGAAAACTGTCTTTTTTGATTTAACTCATTAATTTCTGTCAAATATATGAAGCATCATGTCTAGGAGGTTACTGGTTTGTTATGGTAACAAGTTAGAACAGTTTCAAGAAACTGTTTTAAGGCATTTAAACCCAGTGATTATGTGAACAGCCCAGACTATTAAACATGTCATGTTAGAGGTTCATCAGAAACCTTTGCGAGCTGATGTTATTGCTGCCTTGGTTCCTGAACAGCTGTTCTGCAGCTTGAGATTTCACTTAAGTCACTGATGATACTCAGACAGCTGGCTGCATTGTCCTCAACATTTCACACATGACTTCCGTCAAGGGTACTTCAACAAAGAGTCACACTTCAAAGAGCCCATCAGCTTAATTGCTGTGGCACACCATCTGAAACGTCCTTTCCTGAAATAGTGCCTGATGCTTGGCCATCCTGTGCAGTGACCAAATCAGACTGTATTTGCTGTGCTGCACTAAGGCAGGATGAGAAGTTAGTCATTACCTTTGTTATGACTTCTGTTTAAGATTAGCAAAGCGTATGCATGCGTCAGGTGTCTGGATAGAACACTCTGAGGTACTGCAAGCTAAAGCTATCCAGGCAAGGACATATTTGGGTCAGAAAAAATAGACATCAGGGGACTGATTCAAAACTGCACATGGCTGTCACACACATGAACATACAGAAACACTCGTCCTGCTTTTTTTTCTCTGGGTTAAAGATCAAGAGCTAGACTATTAACAGCAAGTAAAACTTCTACCTCTGTCTTTTTTCAGATGACCTTTGCAGAAACGCAGTCTTAGAAATACACTCCAATTAGGCATGGATTGAGTTTGGGACTCAATAAATACAAAGATTTCAAAGTTTGAAATAATTTCACTAATACTTACCATAATGCTGCTTGTATTGTTTAAAACGCCATTTTAAGAGGGAACAGATTTTGTCCTGGATTTAGGGAACATTAGGTTACCTAGGAATCTGACTTTTTCTGCTGGTCAGCTGGCTGAAATATTGCTGCCAAACATTTCCCTTATTTACAAGAGAGAGACAACATTTTTTCTTTTTTTACTTTCATAATTCCAGTTTCAAAGATTTTAGATATTTATGTTGCAGGAACCTAAAATGTCCCAACAAAAACTGTTAGTAAATACATAGTTTTTATAAAAACTGCTGCTCCTTACAGCTAAGGACATGATAAAACCTTCAGAGCAGCTGAACATAAAACTATTAGTTGTTTGTCTGTAAGAAGGTAACTGCAATCTAATTAGATTGTAAGCTTATGTTAAGCTTTAAAAAAGCACGCTTTTCTTAACTAATAATGAAAATATAAGGCAGGGGTATCAAAGTGGTTCCAGAAAGGCCCGTGTGGCTGCTGGTTTTCTTTCCACCCAAGCAGCAGCACACCAGACTCCATTCATCCCATCAAGCCAT
>JAUZNJ010086601.1:0-23083 GCA_034780135.1 Jordanella pulchra
ATCCATCCATCCATCCATCCATCCATCCATCCATCCATCCATCCATCCATCCATCCATAACTAATTAACCAGCATTTGTTTGGACTGTGGGAGGAAAATTGGAGTTGCAGAAGAGAACCAGTGAATTCATGCATGGGGAGACTTGAATCCCATGCAATATTTAGTAGACAGCAAAATAAAGTAAAAGCTAAAAATCATGGGAAAAAATGTTAATTAAAAAAAGAAATGCAGATATTATCAGTCAGACATTTGATAATAGTAAGAAGGGGGGATAATACTTCATGCTGTTCTATCAGATAAAATCCCAATGACATGTTTAAGGTTTGTGACAGAATGTGGACGTGTGCAAGGCACTTTAGATGCTTAATCAAATTATACACCTCATACTTGCATTAAGTGAAAAAAAAAGCCAGCACACATTAGCATTTCATTTATTGATGTTTCCCATGTGCTCTGTCACCTACCGAGTGTTATCTTTGTGTCTGGTCGTCGTCCTGCAGATCAACAAGTCATTTTTGGGCTCTCAGCATCTGCAGTGAAAGGTTGCAGTGTGATATATATTCTGTTCTGTCACTGTTTCAGTGACTTACACGCCCCAAGCTGCAGATTTTACAATGCCTACCCAGCCTGTCGAGCACACTGACAATAAATCAATCTTTGTTAAAACCTTTATGTCCACCCCACACACACCAACACACACATTGCTAAATTTCACCTTTCCCTTGCTCGAGTCTAACTAGAGAGTTATCAGTAGCCTTCATTGTTAGGGAAGACCTCTTGCATTGTCATATCAGTGTTCTTCTGTTGATCTCCAGCTGAGGTGAGAGTCCGGCTCCTGTTTCTGCAAATGATAATTTGCATATGTGGGAGATGACATGCTGCGGCTGCTTCTTCTACCTGTTTCTGAACCTGCTGTTGCAACCTCTCTCTTCCTTTTCCAACTATTTTCTTTTACTATTTTTCAAGACGGAAAGGTTTCTTGATTCCTAGGATGCCAGTGAGGGGTCCTCTGAGGATTACATTGGCTAAGCCCTTATCACTCCATGAAATTCAGTGCCTGCTTAGAAAAAAGTAGTAGAGAGTAGTAGAGTAAAAAAAAAAATCAAGGGGAAAAGTGTTGTTCTTTTTAAGTTTGAACCTATTCCCATGGAGCTTTATTATGGGTTTGAAGAAAAGTCATTTTTTTTTCTGGCACTCAAGTTTTTCTAGTAACTGCATTGCATATTTCATCCTTCCTCTTCTTCATTCCCCCCCACCCCTCTCTCTTTCCAAGCGGCTGGTGGAATTTCAGAAGTGGAAAATGTGAAGGCAGGTGCTTGAGAGAAAGAGAGAGGGAAAGAGGTTTGGGGAGGGCTGTGCTCACTGGGAAGCAATGTTAAACATCCAGGGGAAATGTTTGTTATTCTAATGGGATACCACCATGGTAACAGCTTTTAGAGACTCCCTAGGCTTTGTACGGAGTGCATGCACACATTCATCAATTGCGCCTAATTTCTTTGGGGGATTAGCAAATATAATCAGTCCCTTTTCTCAAAGTCCTCACCTGTTTATCAACAAGAATATTACGATGAAATTTAGCAGAATGCTCCCATCTTCATCTCCATCATTAATATAACTCATAAATTGAAGTGCGTTGCTAAGTTGATGCAAAAGTCATTGGTGTTACTTTCTTACCCTGAATGACAGATGGGGGAAGAACAACTTATATTATGTGCATATTTGAGTTAAATAAAAAAAAAAGAACAATCTGTGGAAGGAAAAGCAAAGCTCTTTCACTGATATTATACCTTCAAGTTGAACACTCTGTAAAGGCAATAAATGATGCTATTTTGAAACTTGATACGTTTACAAGGATTTAAAATGAATTGAAGGGAATTCATTTACATGACTTGACGTAAGAGTGAAAATAAAGACCCAATGATGCCATGTCTTCATCTTTTTATGAAAAGGCTGCAGGAACTTGTAAGCCTCTTTTCAGTTTTTCATGTTTCTCTCTCTCCTGCAGATTTCCTTTGGTGGATTAGGTGAAATTGTACTTGCTACGTTGAAGCAAGGAGTGTATTAAATTATTTTAGCCATGACCGCCTATCAACTAGTGAAACCTGTGAATGTAGAGATGGAGAGCACTGTAGGAGTGTAACCTAACTTAAAGCTAACCCTCCAGCTGGAACAACTTTCAATCAAACCCACAACTCATCTATCTTATCTTCTGGCATTTCTGTCTGATACAAATAGCAAGGACATGATATAGCTGGCTACATGTCATCTCAGCTGTAGTCCCTCCACCGCAGCCTTTATGAAATATAATGCTTTTAGCTCACCAGATTTTTCCCCATCTATAGCTCAGACAGAGACCACTGTGTTTGCACATCTTGGCCAGAGGCCAAAGGCTCTTTCTGATATAATCCACCACCATCGATCAGACTTTGTTTACTCTAACATGGTTTCTCTCCCCTCCAGCAATTAGAAGGCAACCTTCCACCCCCTGCTCTTCAGACGAGCTTTATGTTTATTTTTTCCTTAAGTGGTAATTTTTCATGTAACAGTTAAGCTCGCAGAAGTGTGGGTGTATATTAGGTAATTGATGTTTTTCAACCAGACAGACATGAGAAGTACCTAATTCCCAGTCCCCAAACAGTGACTGTAAAAGAGTGTATGTTTGTATGTATGTATGTAAAAAAAAAACATCTTAAAACTACTTTCTTCCATTGCATACAGAGACTGTAGACTCTTTACTGTATGACCAAAACTGTTCTTTATCGTCTCTAAAGTTTTGAAAATCACCTTACAATCATAAATGTTGCTGTGTGAACCAGTCTTTAAGTGCTACTCAAGTCAAAATCTCTAATTCCTGTCGCCGAATCTTCTAAAAAAAAATTCTTTTAAATAACACTAAACTATAGGTTGAAATGAGACCAGATGTGAAAGGTTCAAGTTATATAAATGCTTTTGGAAAGCACACGCATCTCTGTTCCTATATGGAGTAACTTGGACTGGAAAGCACATAAAGTAGTCAGAATAAAGCCAAAAAGTTTTATGTTCCGAAGGTGGAAAAGTTGGTGCATTAATAAAACCAGATTACGAGAGTGTGGAAGAAACAGACTCTAACAATAAATCAAGACATACATGAAGACTTAAACATGCACCGAACTTCCGCTCCACTGAAAAGATGATAGATTGCAGCAGGAGAAAACATCAGACCTGGAGTAAAGTTTCCATCCAAATGTAGCTCAAATAGGGGAAATAAAATGTTTCTACTTTTCCATCCACTGCTGCTGCTCAGAATTATGTAAACATCAAACATATTTCAATCAGATATTCTTTATTGCTTTTGGTTGCATACGACTGTTTCATCCTTTAATTGAGTCTTCCTCCTCTATGATACCTAGAAAACCCAGGCAGACAACTGGCTGGAAATGTGGATACACTTATATTCTTAACAAAAAAAAATTTACAGTGTGAAAAAAAAACTGAAATTGTTTGCTTTTTGCAGAGGTGAAATGTTATATAAAGCCATATACACTCATCTTTCTTTTCGAAATTTTCTAGCCCTTTTTACAACATTTTAATGTAAAAACCGACGCACCTTTGTTGCTGTTACACAAAATATTTCTCTAGTTCTTGTCTAAGCAGGTGAGGGGGGAGGTAACATCCCACATTTGGTATTGTTATGTAAAAAAGGATCTTAATGGGGCAATCTCTCCACTCTTTACCAACCAACAGCCTGGCACTCAACTGGGCGTAGAGTTTTTAGGATTATTTTCATTATTCATGTATGTGCCTGTTAAACCCTAATAATACTTGCCTGTTACATGTTAAGGGTCATGTTTTCCCAAGCAGTTTATCTAATTAGAACAAGATTTAGGAAGGAAATGGAAGCACAGACAAGAGTGGATAATTATTAACAGCGAGCTATCGCTTACCGTGCATTCGGATGTCCTTGATCTAAAAACGCTGTGTAATATTATTATATGGCTTGGGCCAGTGATGTCTCCTCATTTTACAAACATCTGTACGATGTGAAGATGTGGCTGGCTGTGTGTATAAAATGCTTCTTTAACTGGTATTCTGGGCTGACTTTCTGAAGAAAGGTCTGCTCTAAGTACGGTTATAGTTTTTGCAAAAACTGTAGTCATGTCTCATAGTTATTTATTACATATACATTATGAAGTGTTATTTAAAGTGTTTGTTCCGAGTGATCTCTCCTCAGGAAAGAATCGGGGAGAGAAAGCTTAAAGATGTAAACACAGAGCTTTCCATGACAGAATGCATTTTGCAATGTGAAAAACACACTGATTCATCACCATGGTTCCTTTGTTTGGTCTGTATGAGCGACGGAAAATTCATAATTTGCCCTAAATAAAGTCCTAAAATCATCTTATAATATATCGGCTTTAAAATTTAAGATTTCAGTTTCTGGAGTCAATTCCAACAGAAACAAGGTATGACGATAGAGCAAGCAAGATGTCAGATCTCAACTTCAGGAACATTAGTAACACGTCCACAAAGGATTTCTAAATTAGCTGGTCTGAAGGAATTGGAATTTAGCAGGACAGACGGCAGAATAAAGAATAATTCAGGGCTAATATTCTCCAGACAACTTAATTATCCAGCTTTAATATTTGAAAGTAGAACCATTTCATGGTATTCTCTAAATAAAAAGTTTTGGGTTCTGATAATCAATCTTTGAAGATCAATGTTGGCCTTTAAATAATCTTCTACAGGGGTGTCAAACTTAAATACTCGAGGGCTGTTTATGCTCCAGCGATTAGATGTGTCTGTGTACCAACACATCTGAGTCAAATGGATAATTATCTGCCCTTTAGTATAAAAAGAAGTTTTCTAGAACTCTGCTAATGCCATTTCATTTAGGTGTTTTAAAAAGCCACAGGAGACTGGCTCTCTGGAAACAGAGTTAAAGGATCTGTTGTATTTAATGTTAGCATCTCAACCATCTATGAATTCATTTTCTGTACCTGCTCATCTGTGCAGGGTTACAGGGGGTGGGTTCCTATTTCTGAAGGTCATTAGGTGAAATCAGTGGAGCTTCCTGGACAGCTCGCCAATCTATCACAGGGCAGCAACCCAGCCAGTTAAAAAATTCTAAACTCAGTTCTGATTGGATGACTAGATACTCCTGGTTCACTGCTCAGGGTAACATGTGAAAAAAAATCAGCTTTTAGTGAATCCATGTTTTCCTTCAGTGAGATTAAGGAAAGGAACAGGCTTCATGTCAGTTTAAGAAATATTTCCATATTTTTTTCTCATTAGCAACCAATGCTATCCATAGCTACATATGAACTAGCTGGTCTGTTTGTATCATTGTGTGTTATGCAACTTAATATTTGGAATCCAGTTCAGGCAATATCTTTACCTGTGAGGTTATGAGCCCAAAAAATATTAACTCAAACTCAGTCAACCTTGCAAATACTAATATTTATTTAGACAAATTATGAGGACCACATTTCTGTATTTTTCAATATATTTTAAATATGAAGTATCTTCATCTTAAAATAGTTTAGTACGCATCACAAAACCAAGATTTAGATGCAACTTTTGGAAACTTTGATATGATAAGATAAAAGGAAAGGATTCAGAAATGTTTTTCTGGTCTTTTTTTCTGAGGGGAAAAAAAAGGTAATAATCTCTGTTTATGTGTGTGAGAGAACATTTGCCGGTTTAAAGCAGAGACAGTGGACGTTTACAACCAGTTTTAGCATCCCTTATTAGCAATTAGACAAGCATTACATTCATTTTTCAATATTACTTTTATATGGCTGCATTTTTAAACCTGTTACATGACAGGCAACAGTTAAATGCTCAAAAAACACAACATAGCAGCTGTGCTGTTGCCTCCAATCTTCCTGTTATCTACTGAAGTCTTTCTCTCTCTTCTTCTCATCAAACAATGTGTCATAGAAATATATATAATTTAATTTTCTGTTTTTACTTGCAACACCTTAAAAAAAGTAAACCCTGCATCTTCTTGGTTTGGTGACGGCGAAGACATCGGTAGCGTTAGTATGATGAGTTTGATGATTTAAAAAATGCCCAATTTTCGGATTTCTGATCGGCCAGCAAATCTAATCAATTTCAACACCGGACTCGCCCAATCAACTTTCAGCTGAATTTGTATGAGCTACATGATAGTAATCAGAAAAAATGCCAGTTATAGGCTCAGTTAGATTATTCAGATACATTTTCTGACTAACTAATGTACTGATTTAAATGTTCACTTACTGGATAAAATGTAATTACTCTAGCTTAACCTTGCTCCCTACTTATTTATAAAACAAGCCTTTGATATCTTTCAGTTGCTTTGTCCTGCTGAGCGGTGATATGGAACATTGTAATAAATTATCAAAGGCAAACGGGATGCCGTTGCCCCAGGACCGTTTTAATTTAGCATCTAAGACATTTCTTCACCCTGATACTTTTGGCAGAAAACCCTGACACCCACCAGTAGCTTATGAAATTGTTAAGATTTAATTTTCTTTTAGGCTTTGAAAAGCTTTATTCAGTGGTATGTAGTTATATGCAGTTTAGCCTGTGCTATATTTCTGGTTTTAGTGCTCCTCATTTCTTACATCTGAATGGTTCATGGAAGTAAAATGTCTGTTAAAGACAATTTATGCGAGGAACTGACAGAATAACCCTGAATAAGGGTAAGTAATGGAAGGTTGGTCAACCTTTATTGAGGTTTCATGCATTTATTGTAATATGTTAAAAGCTTATTCCTAGTCTTTCAGTTTCTACTGTTTTTTTTTCAGTTTTGATCATTAAGATTTGAAACTTCTGCAGAAGTATTTCCATTTGCTGGGATTGAATTTGCAAAGACACCAAAGTATTCTTCACTCTAAAGGTTGCTTATACTTTCAACAAAGGCTGACAACTTTTATAAATCAAAATGGCAGCATAACAGGAGTCTTCACAGAACTCGTTCCCTCATTTACACGACTGGTAAACTTTTTCCTTAATGCCTGAGTTTCAGTTCTCATCTGTGTGCAGCGAGTATTTCTCCCTGGTGGCCCCAAATAAAAACAAAGACGATCAGAGCTGACTTACAGCATCATCACAGAAGCTAAAGAAATGTGAAGTGAGTAAACAAGCTTAGAGCTTTCTCAGCTTCAACTCCATTTCTTATTGCTTGTCATTTTATACGGCTGTATCTTTTCCTTTTTTTTTTTTTTTTTGCATAATTCAACAGTGCATCGGCCTGGCTTGATTTGATTTAGAACCTCAACTTTCAAGGAAATTGGACTTGTGGTATGAAAGTTCACACTTTGTGCCTAGAGGCAATTGATTCTTTCCAAGCTTGATTTTAGTGTTGTAGCAGACCCAGTACGGCGTGTTTGAGCCATGTTACATGTCACAGAGGGCTAAGGATGCTTGAACCTCACTCTAAGTGCCTGGGTAATTTCATCACTTAAAGCTGAGCCACCCCTGTGTTAGAAGAGATGTTTGTTCTTGATACACCAATAAATCAGAAGAGATTAAAGAGTAAAAACATCAGTTGGGTGCAATGAATTCACTGGTTTTATTTATTTTTTAATTATTCATAAAACGACTAATATGTTGGAGATATTTCTTGCTTTTAAAATTATATAAAGTGTAAAATGTACTTATGGGGGGAAATGGCTTTCCAAGACTTTATCTCAAGCATCCTATTTTCTACAAGATAGAAATTTGGATTCCTTCATTTCAAATTCTAATTCAATCTTTTCTGCAGATATTCAAAAAGAACAATTTAGGGAAAACTAGGGTAAAATTAAAAGTGTTTCGACTGAATTATAGAGGATATTGTTACTTATCTTTTTGACAAAGCTAAAACCTAAAAAAATGCTTTTGGACATATGTGGTGATGTATAATCATAGCAACAATGGCATGTTTTATGTCCAGGAGCAGCTCAGTAACATCACAAAAACTGACATAATACTTCAACTACTTCAGCAAGCCCCACCTGAGCTTAAAACGAGGCTCAGAGTGTGCAGAGCAGAAGCAAGGAGAAGAGATAGAGGAGGAATTTCAAGCCTTCTCTTCAATCTATCATTATTAGAATTTTTAGATGTTTAGGAAACAAGTTAGATGCTTACATTCCAAGTTCTGCTGTTGTCAACATTGCATACAATGTCATCAGTTCTGAGGTCTGTACCACGAAGTGAGCTCAACCTAGTGGGATTACTGCCAGCCTATCCACCTTAATCAATCCACATCAATGGCAATCAGGATCAGCGGTACTACGTAACTGGTTATCAACTAGCTAACACAATCCAAGACAAAATTACAACCGTAATTGCAGAAGGGAGAGTTCTCTATTTCTCCTGCAAGGAACAAAAACCCATCTGACAGAAATACGAAGAGAAAAAAAAACATCTTACAGAAATGTTTAACACAAGGTCAGAATCAAAGGACTGCTGACTGCATAAATGAGCAAGTTACACATCAGTGTCATTTAACACAGCCATGTAGCCCAATAACTGTACTGCATATCAACTGCGTCTCATCCCCCAAATGCAACCCCTTGGGAGTGAAGAGGTCTTGGGAGCAGATGAAAACAAAACACAAAAATGTAATTTCATCTGCTTACTTGGACTATTTAATTCAATAATGTATGGGCTACAATAAAGCTAGAAGCTGATGCCATGATTGCATCATGTTAATACAAAAAGTGATCAGTCTGAATAAACTCATCCTGATTTTTTCAGAACTCAGTGGGACAAATGGTAAAAAAACTACTCTGCTGTTAGAAAAGTGGAAGATCTCGCATGCAGGCCTAAATCTACAAAAATACCTCAATTTATTTTCTACTTGAATAGAACTTTGTGGCATTTCTGTTTCAGTCTCACACAAACTCGCTGTATGATCAATGTTCCATTTCATAGAAAGTTAACTTTTTCATAACGCGATGGATGAATATGAACTTGCATAGAAATCTAGGTATTGACTCAACTGTGATGGCATACAAACCTTTTTTGATATGGTGTACAGGCAAATTACCAGGGATGGCATACAAACCTTTTTTGATATGGTGTACAGGCGAATTACCAGGGAAGATGATGAATTCATTCACCAACAGACTGCTTGACTGACAGCTCGACAGACGATATTTTTCCCGAGCCGTTTAGCATCCACAACGGTGTACATGAAGCTGTTTGTTCCTCAATATCTCATGGCCATACATAAGGTCTGTGATACAGACAGGGCCGTACTCCAGTGGGTCGCATGGCCAAAACACAGTTCCAGGATCTGTCATATATCTGCCAGTCTGGACTGTGAAAACCCATATCATTCATATAAGTAGTTGTCAAATCTTCTCACGATTTGCACTCCTATTTTTATTAATTTATTTTTTGTAGTTAGTTTCATTTAAAAATTATACAAGAACAAGTGAATAAAGAGATTATACAGGGGAAAATAAATACAGAAAAGTAAAAGGTTGGTATGTCAAAAAGGAGGGAAAAGATGATAAATAAATTAAAAATGATTCAATTTGACAATAAGTTATTTTGCTTTAACTGCTTTTTAAATTTCAAGTTCCTTTATTGCGATGCTATGTTCGGGTCTTCAATGAAAAGGAAAGTCGTTGGTTCCCGAACAGCTGGTTGGCTCTTAGGTGAAGCGTTTTATAAGATTTAGATCAATCCTGAAAGCTAGCATACCCCAGAGTAGGTTTTCCATTCAGAGTACGTAACCATGGTGACTAGCCTTGAAAATTATAAATCCAGCTTCATGGTACTGGAAAGTCAGGATTAAACCTGAAGTTTTCCTGCTAACCCAGTAATCCTGCTTCGTGGTACAGGCTTTTATTGTTGCTAAGCTACAAACACAACAAAGCCCTCCTCTTAGGAAATCTGATTAAAATTTTGTTTTTGTCTGATCAGTTACTTTACTTACAAGTTTACAAGTTACTTTATAAAATGCTACTTGCATTATATAGAACTGAAAGACAATGGTCACAGGAATCCCAAGAAACCCTGCAAGGTTGTTTTGAGGCTACAGACTGGGATGCACTGTGTCAGTCACATGGAAAGGACATGAGTGAAATGATCAGATGGGTGGCTGACTAAAGAAACCCCTGTGTAGGTAACACCGTCCCCATCAGAACAGTGCCCTGCCCATCAGTACACCATGGATCACCATTGATCTGAAGGAACTCTAAACAAGAGGAAAGAGCCTTCATGAAGGGAGACAGGGAATTATTGATGAGTATATAGAAGTATATTAATGTCAATATGACAGAAGCTTACAGGAAAAAGCTAGAAAACAAGCTCCAGCAGAACAGCTAAAAAACTGTTTAAAGTTTGTAGCTATTATGAAGCAAAATGCAAAAAACAGATGATTTTGAAGCAAAGCTCCATATTGAAGCTTAGAGTAGCTATATCTCTATTTGCCACTTTACCAATTTATGTTAATTGATGTTCTAACCTACTGCTGCTATCACTAGGTTTATCCCCAAAAGCTGCTTTTTAATTTCCTCTCCTTAAAATCTCCCAGCTCATTTTAAACCCTTGTGAAGATAAAAATGTTCAAAAACCTCTTGATAGATGTTGGTGTTTTCATCTGGAGAACGACATTCTTTACACTTTCTACTTGGTGATTTTTTTCACAAACATGAATAATTAAAAGTGCTCTTCCTCTTTAATTTTTTTCCTGTTTGTCTGATGCACACAGTCAGAAGTTATTATTAGATTAAATGTAAGCAGCCTCGAGTCCTCAGCTTTTAGCATAGGCCCCAAGCTCTTCCATTGAGTTTGACAGCCTTCTCACAGTATTGTACAAGAGCCCTCTCTTAGCTTCTCATGCTGCCTAAATGTACTATGGCAGATGGATGATATTTGCAGGGGAGAGCAGGGGTCTCACCCTCCTTCTCACTGCTTTTTTTTTCAGTCCCTTGCCAGTACCTCAGACATTTCAAGAGGGAAATATGTATCAAATTAACTCTTAGCAAGAGGGCCTCTGAGCTCCCTGCCCTTGTCTTTTCAGCAATCAGAGCTTTGTTATTTTAGTCTTTCAACCAAAACCAAACTGGATTCAATAGCCTCAGCAATTACCTGTAATTTTCCAACCTGGCGCACTAGCTTTCACCAGAGCAACTCAGAACAGTGAAAGATTGTCTCCTCGGTTCCTAATTTTAGCGTCCAGGCGAGGTGCAATAATTCATGAACATCAGCAGAGTGGCACTTTTGGAAATGTTTGCTTTTCCTGCAGCAGTTATTTTGTGTCAAGAATTTACTTTGTCTGAGAAGAACCTCTTAGGATCTGTAGGTTCAACACTCGGCCTTATACATCGTTATAAATGAACCATAAAGTCATTCTAAACTGATTCGGAAGAGAAAACTCTCGAATGGTCTTAAATTCATTTTATCTTTCCATGTTAAATCAAATATTTTTTTTAAATCTTGGCTGCAAATTCTCTAATGATCCACAGGACACTCATGGCCCCTTGCAAAAGTATTCACATCCTTTACCTTTTTTTTTTAAGATATTTTTGTCACATCATACCACAAACAAAAGGCTGCTTGTAAAGTTGAAGGAACATGATGCCTCACCTTCAAGTGTAAAAATTTGAAAGGTGTGGCAAATATTTTTGCTTGCCCTTTAAATTCAATACAATTTATTCACAAATGTATTCTTGCCTTCAGAAGGCACCTAATTGGTAAATAGATTACACTTGTGTGGGATTCAATATCTGTGAGTCATGCACCCAAACTGGCAGACCAGAGAAGAAAGGGATTCATCACTGCAGCAACCAAGAGTCCCATGATAACCTTAGAGGAGTAACAGAGATCCAGAACACAAATTTGGTGTTCAGGGAGGAAGTAACCAAAATAAATGTATTGTTGAGGAGAAAAGACGTGTATAGGATCCTGCATGAAGGCTGCATGAATACATTATTACCATCATAGCAGTATAATGCTGTGGGATTATTTTTGTTGTGTTTGTTGGCATTAACATTAAAAGTGTTAGCAACAACTTGGAGCTGCTTGCTGCCAAAGGAGGAGTGCAAAGTATTGACTTATGTGGGGAGAAAAAATGCAAAACTAAATTTTTTAGATCTTAATTTGAGATTCATTTGGAAAACCATCACTTTTTGTTAGGCTATCATCCTAAAACCTCAAGAGAACACACAAAGTTTATAGTTGTATCATAAAATGTTTTCAAGTTACCGCAGTATGAATACTTATACTTGGCAAAAACAAAAGTGCTCGTGTAAACTCAAAGGGATGTTTCTCCTTCATAGCCACTGAGGTAGAGAGTACTCCTTACACTAAAATGCAAATGAAGTGCAGTGTGGCATACAAGGACACTTGGGTGTGTGCGCATTAGCAAGTTTTAACTCCCTGCAAACTAAACTGTGTTTTCTGGGCTCATCTCCCTGTGATGGAGCTAAAGACAGAGGAACTTGGGTTTGTTTTTCATGACTTGGATCACGTAGTTTGAAGAGAGGGGAAGGAAAAAAAAGCATCTCCTCTGGCTTTGTTTCTTTGATTTTCATCTCCTTACAGAGGCACCATATGGTATCTGTAAGGAAAAGACAGTTTGTACTATGCAATGAATTATTTTGCGGATTAGTATTGGCATTTAAGCGCTCTTGGCTTTAAATCTTGTCTGTTTTAGATCTTAAGTACATTCCTTGGCAAACCTGCTCCCCCCTTCGCTCAGGCCGGCCTCATTCCCCTCGGCCAACACATTTTTTGAAGCTGCAGAGCCTGACAGGGGTGAAAAAAGCAGCCATCTGAAGAAACCCGGACGCCGATCCTAAATTACTTTCAGTGAAATTAAACCAGTTTTTCCAGTGTTGGGATGCCAGCAGGACTTTAACTTCAAGCTGCGTCTTTTCCGTGTCAAGAATCTTTCAGCATTGCTTTTCAAATAAGAGACTTCTGAATTTAATGTAATTACAGTCTCTGATGCTTGTACAAATTGCAGGTTAGTGATGTCTCACACCCTCCCCTTCAGGTGCTGCAGCCTAATGTCTTGATTTTTGCCCCCCCCCCCTGCCAGGTGCAATGGTTTTGATCACAACCTTTGAGCTGGACTTCCATTTTTCTTCTCCAGCAATAGAAACACGACATTAGGAAAAGAAAAAGGTTTGTTTTTAAGTGATGGCTCTACCCACTTGTTAAAACTGGTGTTCGTGGCACATTTATGTAGCCCAGGAGGTGTTTCCCACCACACTTTCCTCATTTCCAAGCCTGCTTTAAAAACAAGATCCTCCCCTCTGTTTCCAGTTGGCCTCCCTCCAGCCCTTTTGCAGAAGAAGTGGATGAATTCCTAGATGTCTGATAAGCTTCAGTAGAACATGATTCCTAATGGAAGAGAGAAGAAGAAGAGGCAGATGTTATCAGCGTGCTTGAATTGCCTCGCAGCCAGATCAAACATCCTAAAAGTGCAGTGAATGTCGAATCACGCCGCGAGGTTGTTACGCATTTATCTTCTCTGCTGGTAATTGAACTTGCTTCTAAATGAAACCAACTGGCTATTTCAATGTAAACAAAACATCATTTGCATTGTGAATGATCAGCTTTGTAGCTTTTCTCTCAATTGTTTTCCGTTGAAATAAAAACACCTCAAATGGATGTTTTCAGCCTTGTATCAGCCAAGGGATTTTGCAACATCATTAATCACTTACATATATTTTCCTTTTCCTGTTTATCGAATTGGAGATAAGCACAGATCCTTGCACTAAAGCATAGTACATAAGCCTGCATGTTTATGTGTAAAACAGCAGGACCTTCAGGATATCAGAGTAAAAAAAAAAATCTCTCTCTCCACCACCGTAACATGCCAGAGGGGTCTTGATGGAGATGGAGTCATACTGAGCTAATGAAGCTCCAAACCTCAGCTATCGATCCACCTCACAACGGTGCTTCACAGAGATAACAGAGGAGGGGAGCGCTGTGTGGCATCATGCACGCTCTGATCTGTGTGACATCTAATTCGGTGTAATGAACCCAGTAAACCAGAGTGCATGATAGGAGGGCTTTCTAATGAAATGACAGGGATAGCCAGGGCGGCTTTTGAAAAGCTTTGAAACACAGCTGGTTTGCTCACAGGGCTGTCTTTCTCATCTATATCTGTCTATCTATCCGTCTGTCATCTCTACAATACTCCGGTGTGCAACAGACCGGTCAAGTATATTACTGCAAAAACCTAAGTCACCAAAAGACAAATGACCCCTATTGCCTGAATTCTCATAACAAGGAAACTGTTAAAACCTCAGTTTTTCACGAGCATCTCCTGATGATCTAAAGACCAAATGGATTTGATAAACTCATATGTCCTACATGCTCCACTTACACTTAATTTATCCACACACTAAATGATAGATAGAGGTTTGATAAACATTTTTTCCATCCGTGTGAAGAACATCTAGCGCAAATGCTACTACTAACAGAAAAAGATGGGTTTATGTAGAAGCTCTGCTGTAAACTGAACCGCACATAAAGGTTCTGCAAAGTAAGAATTTAAATATTCTCCTTCCTGCTCTAAATAAGCCTTTTCACTCTACACTGTGTAATTTCACTCAGTCCTAGTTTAGACATAATGATAACCCCCTAACAGAGACATTTATTTGTAGTCGCGTATATATAATTGTTAAAGATCCAGGTATTTTTGTTTAATTTAAGGAAAAAATGGCAGTGGAGATAATTACTCTTTCCCCAGAAGTGGTGATGTTTTAAATTTGCTCTCTCATTCCTGAGTAATAAAAGGTGTCAAAACTGTCATGACACTCCCACTTTATCTAGCTGATTTAAATAGACTTGGGGGGCAGGCCTCCTTTTCCATGACCACCTCCACTACTGGTGCAAATGAAAATGCCCTTCCCAAAATAGATCATTTTTACCCTTCAGATGTCCACTTTTATTTTAAGCCTAGTGACGCCATGCCATCCATCACACTCAGCTTCTCAGATGTGAACAGCCCTGGGGAAAACACTGATACTATGCTGGGGAAGTGTGATAGCATGCTGTAGCTGAACTGCTGGCCTCTCTATGGTTAGATTACCACTAATTTCATCTCAGAGTAGCATTTAAGATTTCTTTCTCCAAGTAAAGTGGAAGTTGCTGCTCTCTTTATGGTAAACATTGAAAATGGATGCCCTCTCTTTCCAGCTCTGCCCTCAAATTACCAGTTGACATGGCCAGATATCACTTTGCATTGTTGTCTGTGTGGAAAAAAAATGCACATCTGAACGCTTTATTGAGTGTTTTGGCAGGGTGGGAATTATAGAAAATGTACGCAGCACTTTGATTATCCTGGCCTGGAAATATGATAGTCATTTGACTTCACAAGCCTCCCTGACAACCAGGAAACTAGAGCTGGTAGTATTGATACATGATCTGCATCGCTGGACTGAAGACTGAGCGTCTTCTGTTTTGTATCGCTGGTCATTTTGCACCATTTTTTTATTACTTTTTTTTTTCTCAAAAGCCAGTTTAGTTCAAGTTGTTTTAAACTCTATTTAATATTTATGAATCCAGAGGAACTTTTCATGGGCAACTTTTGCCTCTTTTAAATTTTGTACACACCAACTTTAATTTTTTATTCATTATGTAATTGACTATTTGAGTCTGAATTAAGGACATCCTTGTGTTGTATTTTTTCAGGCCCACCAAAAAATGGACAGCATATAAAGTGCCTTGTAAAAACATTAAAACCCTTGAAATATTTCTCATGTTGAAATCACAAATGTTTCTTTTATTTAACACAAAATAGAACAAAGAACAGAAAAGTAAGGAGGGATAGTGATGCATGATTTTAAGTTTTTACCAGTCATACTCTGAAAAGTGTGGCAAGGATTTGCACGTTTTGAAACCACCTTTAGCTGCAGGCCTTTATTATGTCTCTACCAGAGATTAAAAGTGATGGCTCATTCTTTTATGGAAAATAGCTCTAGCATGATAAGATTGGATAGTCATTTCACAGTCTCAGTTGGATTTATGTTTGACCTTTGATTAGGCCATTCCAACAATTGCTTCAGTGAAACATTCTAATAAATCTCTGGCTTTCTGGCTTTATGTTTCAAGTTGTGAACCTCTGAAACACCCAAGTCTTTATAAACGTTTAACAGTTTTATTAGCATCACAATGTTTTTCCATCAATCTTCCCATGGACTTTGACCAGATTTCCTGTCTCTCCTAAAGAAAAAGCATCCTTAAAGCATATTTCAGTGTAGGGACTATGTATGTTTCCTGGATGTTACTCACTAGATTTTCCCTGCAAGGTAAGATAAGTTTATCAAAATATTTAAGTGATAAGGAAATTCAAAATCCTATGAACTCAAGAAAAGAAAGCAGAGAAAAAAAAACACATTGCAGTGACATGTTAATATTAATAGAACAATTAAAGTTGGTTCTAAACAAATTTGTGTTTAAAGTTGATTGAAAGGAACATAGGGGTTCAACACTTTTACAGTCATCTGGAGCTTCATCTAGTATAAGTGGAGCATAAAAACTGAATGCTGCTTCTTCTACTTGATATAGCAAGACGATTCAGAAGGAGGGCTCTAGAGGTCTGAAGGGTTGACCTACTGACATTACACATATAATGTATTTTGATGCAGTGATTTATAGACTAACTATTTAGGGGCTATTCTCTTCGATCCAGGAAGCCAGTATAGCCTCCAATTTGACCTGCGTCGTGCTTCGCTCCCCTTTTCTCAGCTGATGACTCTGCAGAAAATATGCACCAATCGCTAACCTCACTAAAATGATACATTTATGGTTGTAACTATTCATGTATATTAGAAATTGCACACATTAGACCAATTACCAGGCTGCATATATTAAATTAGGTAATCAAACAATAAGAAGCAGTAAATGTGCCAAGAGAAGCATAAAATATAGCTTCTCTGCACTCTGTGTCCTCACTGACTACACTGAGAGTTTTAGATTTTTTTCCACCTGCAAAAGAATGGAAAGAAAATCAGTTTTAACTATCTTAAAAGCCATAGAAAAGGTTGCTTTGCTCTGACTTCAGTTTTTCTCTGTGCTTTATGGTGCAGTCTGTGCATGCTCCAGAGCGGACGTAGTTAAATTTAGGAGGGTTGAGAAGTTTGCAGCGCTGCAGAGCCAGACACAATGTAAATTAGGTACTTTAGGAACTGGGGTCCTTTACCTTCACATTTTGCATGAGACATGAGTTCTTTAATCCTGGAAATGTTCTTTAGGCAATTGAAGAAAACTTTACTTTCTTTAGGTCTGATTCAATGGTAACTGAGCTTGTTAGTTTAATCTAAGCTAGAAAAAGCATGTTGATACTGAACATAAGGGGCCCCAAGATGGAACCTTGGAGAACCCCATATATGTTCCACAGGTTATCATGGTCCATCTGTCCACTGTTTGTTTACCTAGATAGCTATATATTGGTAGATTTGCAGACATTTTATAATCTTTCCCTTTTTAGATGCTGGATTAAACAGAGATCTGTAAGTCATTTAAAAGTTTGGATATTGTTTTATCACCTAACTGTGGTGAAAAATTTCACACAATATTATTCTTGACTTGTCTTTTTTTTATCTTCAGTGTGGTGTTTGTTCATTCAGGCTGCCTAAAACAACTTTACAGAACAGCAATAATTTAAATAAAAACATAGACTCTTTTTAATTAATTATTGGTTTTTGCTGTGTTTTCTCTTCTTTATTTTAGTCATAAAATGGGTCCACACCTCCTTTTTATTTTTTTAATCAATAAAAAAACATGAATCAACAGTTATGCACATACTGCAAACATTGAAGGTCAATGTTTAACCATAAAAAAATGGATACTGTTTTATCAATACTTTTGCAAGAAATTGAATTATCTTCCACAATAGGTTTAGACTTTACTGTGCTAAGCAATTAAATGCTATGTCAGTCCTTCTGAGGGTAGAAGTGAATTAGATTGAACCAGTGTATAGCTGCTGCGTGGCTTTTAAAGTTCAACACCCTTCCCAGAATACTCCAGCCTTTGATCAGTGTTAACATAACGGGTAACCCTGACAGTTTATTTTTTGCTTTTGTCCAAAAAAGACCATTTGTGTCAGTGAACAATCTCCTCTTCCTCTGGCACATTGGCACACCTCAAAAGAAAAAATGTCAGGGTCAGAGACGGGCCATTAGCCCAGAGTGGGCTCTCTTTATGCTCCCAGAAGCCATTGAAAACGCCTTTTTAGTCTTCAACAGATGATACTGTGACACAACGACGACGAGCTTGACCTGGACCTTGACTTAAAGACAAAAAAGAAGAGAAAACATTGAAACCCTCAGGAGGAAAGAATGAATGACACTTTGAATGCCTCATAAAGAGCCTACCTGCTTTACATGGCTACATTGTAATACCTTGTACGTTAAATTAACTACACAGTCACCCTCTATTCATGGGTATTATAACCTTCTTTTTCACTGAGGTCACACTATTGGTGCAAATGTCATAGAGCTTTAATGAGAACTCCACTGTACTCAACAATAGGAGCTTTTCAGGCAGATTAAATGTATCACTGTGCTGAAAACTTTCCTCTCCTCCGCCGCCCCTTTGCCCCTATTTTGACAGCGTGGTTTTACAGAGCAGCTTGTTGCTGAAAAACAAGGTTAAGAAAGATCTGTATCAAAGGAGGAGTGTTTTGTGTGGCTTGCGGGAGAGTCTCGCTTCAGGTTTCCATGTGAAACACAAAGGTGTTTTCTTACCTGATTTGTATTCATTCACACAATGACTAAGACTGGCTCTCTTGTTTCCAAGTAAGGAGAGTCCAGACGAGACTTTTGTTTTCCCTATCATTGGATATGTGCTTGTTGCTTCCTGCAGTACGAACCTTGGAGTCCAGCCACATGGCTTTGTCGTAGATGGATTTTTTTTTCTTCCTGCTCCTTTTCCTCTTCTTTGTTGTTTTGTTTACGTTCTAAGAAGGCTCTGTGAGACATGTGTTTGAGCACTGCTGTTGATTCTTCTGTCTTTTGATACAGTATTATGGTAGTAATATAAACTGTTAACCGAATAACCGCTCTGCTGAATCCAAAGCCCACAAATTAGTCATTTAAAGGGGTTTCAGCTCACATCAACCTGTCACAGTTCAAGTCTGTTTTATCCACTCTTTTCCAAATTTAAACAAAGTATAGAAACGTATTTATGTCTCCACACTCCATCCATTAACCACCCACAGAATTTTTATGTGGAACAATTTGTTATTTTGATAATTAATACATGTACTAAATCATTTCTGTTTGATTCAATCGATGCCATTTCATGCCCTAAAAACACAGCAGCAAGCCTCACTGACCCCTCGCCTCTTCTGTTGTAGGGTTTTTTCCTGACTGTTTCTCCAGAGTCGATCCTGAAGGTGGCAAAGCATGCTTCGGAAAACAACAAAATCTTCTGCATGAACCTCTCGGCACCATTCATCAGCCAGTTCTTTAAAGAGCCACTGATGAAGGTGATGCCATATGTTGACATCTTGTTTGGCAACGAAACGGTGAGTGAACCAAATAAAACAAACAAACTCAAAGCGATTTTAGGTAACTAAGCTGTCGTAAATGAATAATTAAAGTCTAAAAATGTTGAATATTATTATATTATATATATATATATATCATATTATTTTTTATCTTACAGTTTGTGTTATCCATCACTGTTTGCGTAGCTACATTTTTATCAATTATGAGCAGCAATACAGATTTATGCAAGAAGTGTGAACCTGTTTGACCTTTTGTTGCTTTTATAAGTCTTAACATGGTTAACATAATTTGGCGTTTCTTAGGATAACTGCAAAAAAAAAAAAAGAAAAGATTTTCTAAAAGGTGAAGCTAAAAAAATTTTTGTAGGTCTTTTAAAGGTAAATTGAATGTTGATTCTGTTGAGTAGTTTTTCAGTGTTGACTCTTTGGCTACAGTCACAGCATCATGTCTGTGTGTATACATCTGAAGTAGCCTGACCCATCTGGAGACAGTGCTTTTTATTCCATCTTCTTTTTTTTGTTTGTTTTTTTTTTCTTTTTGCAAAATAGCTTAAACTGTGAGGTTGCTCCTGGATCAGCCGTGAACTGCTCTTGAGCAATTTCCTGTTTCCCTGGAGAATAAATGTCACATGACGCAAAGGACCATTACTGTTAACCACTTTTCAGAATGAGAGACATGAGAATGTGCCGCAGAACAATTCAAGAGTTATAGAGTTTTTCTTTATTAATTTTTTGCATCTGTATTATTAACTTTTGCATTATCTTATTTTTTTTTATTTGATATCTCATTGAGTTTGACTTTTCTTGATTAAAGTGGGCAGTTTCAGCATTTACTGCAGGTATTGCTGCAGAATGTTTTACAAATACTCATCTCCAGTAACTTATGCTTGTGAATTTTCCCCGCTGACACTTTTTTTTAAAGTGATAACACTTTAAAACCGCTTTCACCTTTAGACTGCCTTTGCTAGTATTTAAATAAAGTTAAGCTAACTTAGCGAACTGGGCTAAAGGTGACATGAAACCACTGCAAACACCAAAGGCACCCCTGGAGTCCAAGAAAATGTGTGGAAACTTTTCTTTTTTTTTTGGCAAAAAGGTTTAGATTTATTGCTGAGCAGCTTAGGTTTACACCAAAAGCCATCAGTTGCAAGAACACAAAGCTTCCATGATGCTTTGACCCTTAAAAAGCTCACACCGCAAGGGTTTGTGTCCTTTCTTTGGGTCATGGCAGTTTCACAGTGTGCTGCAAAGGTAATCAGCTGATTCTGCTCGTGTCTGAGCTGGAAAACATCCTAGAAAGACAATCAGCTACTAAAAGAAATCACAGTTTAGCTGAGGTTTTAATACTGCATTGAGGATCAATATGTGAAGCACAAACACTTTTTTTTAGATTTTATATCTCTTGTGGATTCAAATGAGTCTTCGCCAAACACTATATATCTCTAAATTATACAAGACGTTAGCTTGGAATGTCTTATAAAAGTGTAGTACATAGTTTAAACTAAATTTATTCCTTCAGTGGGGAAACCAAAATATATTGAGTTTAAAACCTCTATGAAAATAGTTCTTCACAAACTCTGTTTAGCGTATATAAGTTCAGATGCCTAAAGCCTCCTTAAATCATATTGTAAGAGATTATGTTTCCACCTGACTAGAAGAGTTTGTGATATTGTCTTAGTATTTCATGTAGTTCATGCTTTTTATTTTTTTTATATTTTATATTTCCTACTATTATATATAATGTATTTATATATATATATATATATATATATATATATAATATTTACTTACTATGTGAATCTGAAGCTAATTATTTTATTTATTTCATCTCAAACACAGCGATTTAATCAATAAACGTATCGATTATGTCTCACAAATTCTCATTTCGTTAAGGTGGCCTTTAAATTATACGATTAAAATACAATGCAGAGAATTCTTGGTCTAAATTGATCAAAATTTGGCCTTCAATCACATCAAGTCAGCACTGCTTCAGCTTTTATCTCTGTTGTTTGTCCTTTTTACTTCAGTTTTCAAGGTAGGAAAGAGCCTGGATTTCATGTTTTCTCTGTTTAAAGATCTTTAGCTGTCTGCCTTGAGTCTCAACCCACCATCACCAAAGGTTGTAAAAAATACAATGCTGCTCGGAGAGTTAAGAGTTGCTGGATGAGGTTTTGGAAAGTTATACTAATAGTTCCCTCACCTGTAGCAGATGGAGAAGAAAAGTATTAAAATCCAAGTATTGGTCAAAAGTATTTCATTCTTGTGTTTCCCTAATATCTAAGCCCCTGTCTAGATGTAGCTAAGGTTTTGGTATATCTAAAAAAACTTCTTGGACAGGGGTCACGTCCAGCTAAAAGCAGCAGTGAAAAACATCTACTTTTGGTTGTACTATATGATCCCATAGTTGGAAAGTTTCAAGCCGCCCCCTGTGGGTTTTGTGATCGAAGTGAAACCTAGCCACTTCATTGAGACAGATGTGCTAACACAGACAACAGTGCTGCACATTGGAGTTGCAGTTGTATTTAAGATGCTATTCAGCTATTTAGCCTCTTTGGGTCATTTAGAATGACAGCAACTTCTTCCCAGGAATTGTTGCACATGGTGATATTTTTTGGCCCAAATTCTAAGATGTCTATATGTTTATATTTGTGAACCCTAACCAAGCAGGGCTGTCGCCCATTCACCATGTTTTTTCCATTTTCTCTGCCTAGTTAAAAACTTTCCTAAGTGAGTTGTCACAAATTTAGGGGATGCAAACACTGTGTGGATGCTCATCTTGCACTAAAATGGAGTAATTGTTTTTGCCCTTGAGTAATTTCTTAGAGGACTACTTTCTACTTTTACTTGAGTAAAAAAGATTAAAGGTGTATAGGCATGACAAAAAAACAAAACAAACACCTGATCATGATAAAACAAGTTTATTTACACGAACAGGGCATCCTAACAGTGTTTTTAATAGTCCATTTTGAGCCTTAATAGAATTTAAGCACTGGGCACAATGAGCAGATGTAAATAGGTGTAGCCCTGTAGCGCTGTGTGCCTGCAGTATCGCTCAACTACCAAAGAGCCTGATAGCAGTTATTGACTTAATAGAACCCAACTATACAGCCATGCCTTATGGCAAAGCAACAGATTGGCATGTGGAAGACCAACTTATATCATGAAATAAATCATTCTATGGCAAAGTTCAAGTGAAAAAAAAACTTCCTGTTCCAAACAAATGCAAACAGTGTCAGCATAGCCTTGCTATCCAATATTATTAAAGACATTTGCTCATTCATTCATCAACTCTGCAGTAACATCTGGATACCTCCACAGCTTTAGCTCCCACTTCACTGAACAACAACATTCATATTCTGAACGCTCTCAGAGTCTTGATCCTATTGGAATCAAATCTTTTTTTGTATGTTTTTATTATCCACTGGATCTTGAACATTAATTCATTATTTCCACAGCTTTGCTGCCGGTGCTAACTGGGTTAGCTGCAGTGCTTCTCTGTTTATACCCTGCGTAGATATGCAATATCATATATAAAAAAAAATTCCCTTCTCACCCTCCGCGGGTGGTCTCTTTCATCCTCTGAGCTTTGGCCTGGGAGCGTGAGGGTTCTGCACAGTATCTTGGCTGTGCCTAGAACTGCACATATATATA
>JAUZNJ010086612.1:0-23083 GCA_034780135.1 Jordanella pulchra
TTTGTGAAGTGCCTTGAGATGACATGTGTTGTGATTTGGCGCTATATAAATAAACTGAATTGAATTGAATTGAATATCAGGCAAAATGTAATGTTTGGCTAAGATCTGCGCTCTAAGAGTGCTTTTCTAGTTTTGTTAAATACATTTTACCCATGGTTAAACAAAGATTGCTGAAACTTGTCAGTGACAGGTGATTAGACCAAACAGAAACAAGAAATCTGTTTTAAATGCAAAAATCCTGACTGATGCAGGTCTAACATTAACATCTTTCAATTTTTCTGAAGAAAAAGTGTAGAAAAATGATCATGTAGATTTAGATTTTAACTTTTTTTGTGTAGAAAAAAAAATCCAAGTTATATTTTATTATTTAGTATTAGACTACTAATACTAATAGTAAATAAATACTACTTCTACTGCTAATTTGACTCTATTAATAAAAACTGTAATATGTAGGAATTGTCTATTAGAAAAGTGGTAGTGATGGTAAAGCCAGAAAAGAGGCAAAACAGTAATCGGAGAGGAATTAGCCATTGGCAAAACATTTGGTGACTGGTTTTATTGCACTCAAAAAGGATAAAACTCAGCAGGATACTTAGGAATTCTACAAGACTGGGAAGAGATTTATTATTAGTCCAGAAAGATACTAAACAAAAGAAGAAACATAAAGAAATTCATAGATGTATGAGGGAACAAAATCAAGATTTAGTAGAGAGAAATGGAAAACAAGTGTTGCGCTTCATCAAACTCAAATCCACTTTGGTCACTGAATTCGGTCTATCCATAATGGGCAGCTTTGTGGTCAGGGAGAAGGTGGCAGACATGACGTATAGTTCTTAGCAGAGGTCTGGGGGAAAAGCGGGTGAGACCCCTCAAACTCACAATGAGCTTATACAGACCAACTAAATATACACACTACTGCAGCCTTAATGGTGGCTCAAGACTCATGATGATTAGCCAAGATAACGAAAACATGCACAACCTGTGTGTCAACATGCACATATTCATGTAGCTTGAATGTACGGACCAGTATCCTATATTCCTAAAGGGAAAAGTGAACTGTACTGATCTAAGAGTTATATTATATGTTATAACAATGTTACCGTCAATACCAACTTTCACATTTTTTTCTTTCATATTTTTTCTGAATCCCTCTCAGGTCTGGGTGACAATATACAGACTCTGTCTCAAACAATGCAAGTCATCCCAGGCACATACAAACAACTCCACAGACAATGGGACCTTTGCACACACAAATATGCAAGCGCACACTAAAAAAAAAACCCAAAGCCAATCCATTAACGCGCAGAGCTCTGAAGAAGTGCCCTTGCTGCCCTCCGTCCTCCTTTCCTCCTACTCACGTGCCCTGCGTTTCTCCACATATGTTTACCATTAAGACTGGCAGGTGTTGTGAGCCTGTTCCTTCACTCTATTGTTGCCCTGCAGCCGAAACCAATATGGGGGACGCTTGCAAGGAGGTTATGTTAACAAAAAATTAGCCCCGAGGCAAGGACAGGTTATGGCCCCTGTTACTTTTTTCAGTTACGGCTCTCAATCATAGCAGCCCAACTGTTCAGTGTCAAACTCTTATTCATTGAACTCTAAAGAGGTACATGTACTGATAAAAAGAGATGACATAGGACTAAATGATACTGGTTACCAAACTTGCTTTTTTTAATGAGTTGACTTTAACTTAAAAGTTTAAACTTATTGTATCTCAGAAAAGTTTGTTGAATTCCTAAAAGCTGAAATTTAAGATAAATTAGACGCAAGAGTCATGTCAGAGATCAAGAATTAGGAAGAAAAAAGCATGAGAAGTATAATCTAAAGTTAAGAAAGTATAATTTTGTGTCATAATATATTGTGCCATCTGTATTTTAAACCACCTCCTAATGGTGAGGGGGTAAGGGACTTGGGGGTGGGCAGGACTGAGGTTTAGTCCAGGGAAAGGGTTAATGACACATGTCTGGACTAATGGCTCCCTGTGGAGCTATCTGCTGATTCAGCCCCATTACTTCACAAGCATTAAATATGTCTGCCCTGACCTCTTTCTGTTCCACAACCCCCAGCCCTAATGCAAGTCAACAGCTTGCTAATCAGAAGTGGGGCGTGAGCTTTCCAGATTTTTGTGCTTTTCCAGCCCTTCATCTTGGACACTCTAGACACAGAGCAGCAAGCATCAAGGAAAAAACCTTTAACTACCATTAGTGTTAATGGGTCAAGCAGGGTCCGTGACACTGTTGAAAAGCTCAGTGTTATGCTGTACATCACTATCAGGCCTTTGTTTTAAAGATAAATGTAAAACCTGGAAGATCTCTGACATGACTGTGAAGGTTGATCAGATGTGGTAACAAAACAAAAATCAATTTCAAGCTAAATATTCCATAAGTTCTCTTAACAGAAGAGTCATTGTTGATTAAACAAGCAATGGAGTTGAACGATTATGGGTGCATTAAAGCCTCAGCAACTAACCATGATCTGTTTTTGATTAGGCTACAGAAGAGTGAACCAACCTACATACTGTGGTCTGATGTCTTTACATAACAAAAATTTGAGGAAGTTCTAAGTTTTAATGATTAGAAAATTATTATATTTAGTATTTCACCTGCTGAGTTCAGATCAGATCTGATTATTCTGATACATTGATTGGCGCATCTCTACTAGATATATAATTCTGTTTGGGGATTAATAATTAATTAGTTGATGATTTTTTCAAAAATGGATCATTCACAATTAATCCCATTAATTATTTCAGCCCTACTGTATATAATACAGATGTAGGAATGATCACCTTGACTAAATATTAAAAGGAGATTTGTAGAAATTCTACATTAGTTTTTTTATTGCAATTAAATATATTTACATTTTTTTTTTTTTTTTTAGAACAAAAGGAATACTGAAAAACAACTGCTGTATCTCTAGGGATCTTTTTTTTGTACCTACCCACTAGAATGAAAGTGTCATTCTTTTCTTTTTTGAGGAACTATTTATTTGGAAACCTTTCAATGTAAATGAAGCTTCAAATTGCTGCTGCTAAAAAAGACATTAACTTTATTTTGACTAAAAAGTATTTCAGCTTCTATTTGTCAGGAAGTCTTAGATATGATTTTTTATTTTACCAATGATGACAAAGGTAATATTTCATCATATTAGTGTACTTCAAATATGGCTCCCAAAAGCACCCCATATATCAAATGTAGTCTATCCCTTATCTGCTCATTTAACTCTTTGCAAGAGAGTGTTGTGGGAGCTGTCCTAGTCCAGGGTTAACAGTCTTACATAAATCAGAACAGATGGCGGACTGCAAAGCCAGCTGGCTTTAGTTTCCCTGTGTATCTGTATGCAGAGCAAGACCTGGCAGCACAGGTATTGAGAATAACTCTTTGAATATCCCAAACACTGCATTTCTAAAGTGTTATGGACATTAGAGCAATATATGCAAGTCAGAATTTAGAAACACCTCAAAATATCTAGAAAATAACAAAGAAAACAACAAAGAAATTGTGCTTTCAACAACATTTTGGACCAACCCAGGATGTTTTTTAGGAAGGAGACTCCTCGGTCTCTCAGTAGATTAGGAGCCCTTGTGAACGTTAGTTAGCACTTACCCCCTTTGTGGGGGATGGGTTGAAAAGATGGGCTTACATCCAAGTTTAGACAGACGTGAGTGGAAACTGCTCCAATTTAAAGCTTGCTTCCAGTACAATGCACTCAAAGTAGCAGGCCTTTTTTTCTCTTTCATATTGGTAAATTAGTTAAAATTCCCCTAAAAGAAATATGCTTATTCACAATCTGGCCTTGTTGACATCACCGAACAGGAGTTTTGACCAATAACCAGCATCCTGCAGGTATGTAAACAACAATAAATGAGTGGATGTCATTACTGTTGGTAAAGCACATTATTGGATCAAAACGTCCAAGAAAGGTATTACAGCAGGAGCTTGGGGCTGTTGTTTTCGTGGACTTAAATGGTTGTTATAGTGGGTAAATTCACAGAGTATTAAAACAATTTTGGGGGGGAATTTTCTTACTTGCTCTTAACTGAACCCTGGTTGCAATGCATCACTGCAGCCACAAGGTGGTAGTAATTTGATTTTTAACTACCATAAGGAAGATGAAGAAGAGTGCTTTTTTTCCCCTTGTTAGTAAGTATGACAATAAGCACCGTGGTAATATTTAAATGTAGATATAACTTTTAAAAAATTTTATTTTTTCAGTCTTAAGGTATAGCAAGATATTTGAGCAAAGTAGCAAACCGTTTTTTGTTGTTGTTTTTTTTACGGTAACACCTTGACTTTTGTAAATAAGAGGCAAAAATAAAGACATGCATAGAATCTGAATGAATTCACCTTCCTATGTCCCAGACTCCATCTTCATAATTTCAGTGGATATTTTTAAAGGAACTGTTGCTGTTAAATAATGCCACTTTGCTGAAATGCCCATCTATGGATATCTGGACATACATTCTGTACTCATGATTCAGAAATTATACCATTCATAAAAAAACAAATGTTCCACTAAAACCAATTACTGCCTGCAATAACTTTCTCTTTTTGGAATAAAACAACTTCTTCTGAAAGTAAAAACATTTTGTACAATTTCTCTACAATCAGCAATATATATTTGCTGATTATCTAACATGAATCCTCCAAGATGATCTATTTGTAAGTGAAGGCAAAAGTAAGTAGGTCTGCAAAGCTCTTTATTGAAACACTCACTTGGCTCAGCTAGAGAGATACAGAGGCCTGGCCTCAGATGGGTGCAGAGTGGTATAAATTGGAGCTTTGGCAGACTGAGGGGAAACAGAGAGGAGGGGGTTGGGGGTTAAGGGGGGAGCAAGACAAACTAGAAGATATCAGGATTGAGAGAGAAAAGAGAGAGAGAGCATAATGACCTACACATGGTTTCATGCAAGAGCCTCAACGTAGTAACCACAGACACATGCTGGGGCCTCCTGGGACTCATCAGCAGGACACAGCTGTGAGTTGGACAGCAGCATTCTATTAGCACCAACTACGTACATATGCACTTGAAGACATACACACACATGCAAAACAACAGGTAAATTGGTCATTTCAATGTATTTTGGTGCTCTAAAAATGCTCTAAAAGATTATATATCAATGAAAAAAACGTAGAATAACAGATATTTTATAAGAATACAGTTTATTGCAGTTGGTTGTGTGTGTCACTGAACTGAACTGAAGACGTTTATCAATAACAACTTTACTTTGGGGAGATTAAACAGTTTAGTAGTTCTGTGTGTATATTCTTCAGTAGTGGTTTTCAATATGCTCCAGGAGTCGGATTTGATTGTACAGAAAAGCATTTATTAACAAGATCATCTGTAAAGAAGCTGAGCAAAACAGTTTGTAAGAAAATCTTATTTGCAACTACAGACTAGAGGTGAAGGTGTTGTTGGGTAACTTTTAAAGTCTATTCACCCTGGATACTGTGTTCTACATGATGACTCAGAAGAGACAAGTCCATTAGGCCTCCCTGCAAACCGATTCACCTCCTCCACGTAGTTATGCAGTAATAGGTTCATCTGCTTTCTGAATAAGATCTGACTACTTTGAGGATTATGGGTAGAGATCGACTGATAGAGCGGATGCTGATTCCAGTTATTAACCGATTCCCGAAATGTGCTGCCGGTTTTATGGGCTGATATTGCTTCTCACATATTTCACAAGTCTGAATTTAAATAGAAAGAAACATTTGTTAACATAAAAAACTAACACTAACAATCAATAGCAAATGGGGCTACACAGTGGTGGAGTGGGTAGCACTGCTGCCTTGCAGCAAGAAGGTTCTGGGTTGGATTCCAGGTTGTTGGAGATAGGCACCGGGCCCACCACAACCTTGACGGAATAAGCAGGAGAAGATGGATGGATGGACAGCAATTAGAGGGAGCGACAATGCATGCTTCTAATGTGATTTGAAGGCACTGTTGCAACTGCACTAATGATTTGGCAAACGTATGTACCCATCAATCGGTACACAGAAATAAATAGTATCCATCAAAAAAACAATGGCTGAAATGAATTGAATGCATCGTTTTATCTCTAATACATTAAATAATTGAAAGCACCGAAAGGGGCCTAATAGGATAAAAGTTATGCAACATACTAAAAGCTGAGCTCACAATGCACTAATTTAATGAAAATTTTGCTTTGCCTTTTTTTTTTTAATTGGCCGACCAGTAAGACCAAGGTAAGGCTCAGATTCTCTGGTCTAAATCAGACCGCACCAATCACAGCATGAGAGGGAGAATTATTCATAACACAACAGTGCTTTTCTCTAACCATAACAGACTAAATATTGGAGCAATGTTTTAATAATGTCTTTTATTATGTCCCAAATGAGCAATGTTGTCCTTAAGAGCTTTTCTTAGATTAACTGAGCTCCAGGTCAACCCGTTTTTGCTGATAAACTTTATGAATTTGGCTTTAATGACGCTTCTCATTGTTCTTCTGCATATTTTATCATTTTGAGTAAACGTGATGAATTTAAACCTATCTCAGTGCTGCCTGGTTACAGGCACAACAGAGGTTACAGTTGAATTTTTCAATTGGTTACAAACAGTATAGCTTACTATATGTCTACAACACAGCTCAGTGTTTGGATATACAGTGAATCCTCGCTATAACACGGTTCATCTTTCACGGTCTTGCCGCTTCATGGATTTGCATCGTGCATTGTGTTCTGCATTTTGATTGGCTAAACAGTCTCTCCGCTTCCTCTCTACCTGTGTGCCAATAACGTTGCAGTTTAATATATACACGTACGTTAAACAGCTTGCCAAATTTAAGTTTGCAAAATTCTCTTGTAATTTTAAGTTTCTCTATAACCCATTCTCTTAAAAAAAACTCACCTGTACTGTGGGCTTTAGGAGAGAAAAAAAAAGGCTACAGAGCGGAGTAAGGAAGCAGCAGCTCAATCAGAAGAGCAGTGAAATACACAAGCAACTATTATTATTTTTCATTTTCTCCTGTTCTAATCAAATGACTCGGGTCACGGTGGGGCGGTGCTGATCTCTGCAATTTAAAGCCTTAAGTTGGCATTGATGATTAAAATTATTATTTTTCAGTAGAGTAGTTATTTGAAAAAAATGTTTATTCAGTACTTTTATTTGTTAAACAAATGCTTGGGCTTGTAAAAAGGTTGTATTCTTTGGTTTCAATGTATTATGGAGTATTTCATTGTATCATAATTGTAAAAAAAAATAAAGGTTACTACTTCACCCATCCTAGGCTCTTGTAGGACAGTAACCCCCGCAAAAAACGAGGGTTCACTGTAATAATGCATTCAGGTAATCTTGAACCTGGGAAGCTGAAGTCATACTATTCTTGAGGTGAAAGCATTACATGCATATTCTCTATCCTTTGTGTACAGCAACTAACACAACCAATGACAAAAACACAGGACAAATAGAAAGCACCATTAAACTATCTGACTCAAACAAACGTCCGTTACGAGTCAGGAGTTAGAACTGTGAGCATAAGGAGCACTAATTGATAGTGTGTCAAGGGAAGCATTGTGTGACCTTTTAGTCTAATTTAGACACTTACATTATTTTGTTGTATTAAACTCTCTGTCACGTTCCCTCTTCCTGACCAACCCTCTCTGCTTAGCCCCACTCTCGCCCATGCCCTTGTGAACTGGTACTGCCCATTTTGGTGGCATTTCTCAAAAAAATATCTGAAGGCGGGGTAATGCTTTTGCATGGAGTTTAGCTTTGCTTTCTCTAGATCTTAAGCACACTGGATTGCAATAATGCTGAATTTAGGTCCTGAACCAGTTTTAATTAAATGTAAGTTTTACAAACTGCTACACTAACATTAACAACAAGCAAATGCATAGAAATAAAATCACAGTATATCTTGTGAGGGGAAAGGACTTTTATACTTCTTGTAGATGGAAAAAGTTGAGCAAATTGCTAAAAAAAGGACTTGTTAAACAAATTAATAAACTCTGAAGCCCAGCACCATTTGGAACCCCATAAAAGCTGACAGAAGGGAGGGGGGGACTATTATTTGCTGCCTGTTTTCATCAGCTAGCATCACCCTTTCTGTTTATATTCAAACATGTTATCCTCCTTTTTCTCCCTTTCGCCTTCTTTTTTCTCTATGAGTGTGACATGTTTGTCTAGCTAGTGGAGGTAGTGATTTAGCACTGCTAAGAATGATGACTCTGCCAGAGGGGTGCAGGGTACTGTCTCACTGTCATACTCTTACTCCAGCCGTTTGGGGGAGGGATGGACGGAGGATTAGGAAATAAAGCGGAAAAAAGTTAGAGCGACCAGGGCAAAGTGAGTGAGGAAGAGCTGAGGGAAAGAGAAACCACGTTTTTTTTATGGAGAGCAATCCTCCAAGCCTCGAAGCCTAGGCCAACTTAAAGGATATATTGGACAGTCCCACACTACCCCACCCCCATCCCTCCAACTGCTCTCTTTTCTCAGCTCTCTTTATGCTCCCTTTCTTTTTGGTTTCCAACAAGGCAAGTCTGTAGCTGAACTCTAGAGAGGTGTAAAAGTAATACCATGTCAACAAGTGCCTTTGACTCTTAACTCACTTTATGCAGACAGGCACATCTCTCTTACACATGCACTCAAAAAACTAACAAACAGGAAAAAAAAGATTAAAAGTGGGGTACTTCATTTATAAAATGGACTTTAGGATATGCTAGTTTTTGTGTTCTGAAAACACAAAAAAGCTAAGTTTGTTCTGTACAAAGGTTTTTGAACCAAAAGGAGAATTCAAATTCTGTTGGAGAAGCTAATTAGTTCTTTATGATGAGAGATTAAGTCTGCATGCAAGTACTGCTTCAACTGGGCTGTGAAGATATTTTTTTTTAACAAAAATTGTCTTTAAAGGAGTCTGTATAATTTTTCCCGTGACAACAAGGGCAAATGGTGGAGGAGGAGAAATCTGAGAGGTGAGAGTGACCCCAGTTGCTCTTTTCAGAACTTTGCCTACCCATTCACAATGTACGGCGGGAGCTTTCTGTACTAACTGCACCAAGAGAACAGAGGGAAAGAGTGTGGAGAGCAAGAAATAGCATGCAAAAACACAGATTTGAGAAGGGAGGGAGAGAAGGGCAGGAGAGACAGAGAGAGACAGAGAAGGGAGAGAGAGATGTAGCCCAACCCAGTTGCCTGGGGAGAAAACTGCTCTGCTGACTCAGGGCTCTCTTTGTTTGACAACGCTCCCTTGCTTTTGCTCTCACCCTGAAACACTCACACTCCAAAAGTCCCCCCCCCCAACCCCTCAGTCACCATCATTTCTAATGTGTGCACGCTCTTGTATTGTGAGACCTCTGCCAATATTTTCACTTTTCAACTTTTCTCCTCTGTAACTCTCTCTCGTTTGTTTTTCTAACCTTATTTCTGCATGTGTGCCGGTCTCTCAGACTTTTGCTGCCTCCACTTTGCTGTACTAAATATCCCCTTTTCTTTGATGAAAACAGATAAAGACTTGCACTCTAACAAATGTCAAACTCTTTTTTTTCTTGCTTTTCTATATTCTGCTGTATCAGGGACAAAACCTCAAGTTTAGTTATTTTCCACACGCGCTTACTTTCAGGTACTGGGTTTGCTCCTCAGTAATACAGGGGAAAACTTTGGAGCCATGGTTCTTAAACTATGGTACAAACACAGATGGTCAAATAAAGGCAGTCTTTAGTTGCACTATGGGAGAATTTTAGCATCAATGTTTTACATTGTTTATATAAAGCAGAATTACTATAAGGTAGAACTAATAAGCCCATAAATAGAAATGGACTAGGCCATCTTGGTTTTCTTCTGTGTCACACTGGAGTATTTTCAGAAATCTTCAGCAGAAGCTAGAAGTAGACAACGTTGAACCAAAAAGAGGTGGGGGCTACTTAAGCTGTATATCATTAAAATATTTGTAAGCTTAGATTTGAATAACCTTAAACATAAATCACTGTAGTGACTTAAGACATCTTCGATTTGCAGCACAGGCTGAGACCATTGTACACTAACGAGCCCATTTCTTAAGTACAGCATTTCAATTGCTAATTCACCCAAACAGCAAAATGTACCATTCTCATGGCAGCCACTCTGTGTATTTAGATATATAGACCTTATTGAAACAACTTGCTTGAGTTCAAGCCAAGCATCAAGAATAGGGAGGAAAGGGGATTTAAGTGGCCTTGAATCTAGCATGGATGTTGGTGCCAGATGGAGCTGAGTGAGTGTTTAAAAAAACTGCTGATCCACTGGGATTTTTCATGTACAACCATATCTCCCAGGTTTAGAGAAAATGATTCAAAACAGAGAAAAAAAAATCAAGCGAATGGTAGATGTGTGGATGAAAATGCTTGTTGATGTCAGAGTTCAAAGAAGAATGGTCGAAGTGGTTTGTGATAACAGACAGGTGTGCTTGTAAAAGCTCTCAGTCAGCTAGAACATGGAAAAATCCAGAAAGGTTAAAAATGGGTTAAAATCAAAACAAAACTGCTGGACTTGAATTCTTATGGTTGAAGACGTTTGATTGTTTGTCTGAAGACAGTCTTCGGTTCTCGAGTGAGGGCAAAACATCTTCAGCTACAATAACTGAAGTCAATGTCTTTTTTTAAAAGCATCTTATTGGAGATAACAGAGAGACAACTTGCTCAGCTAACTACTTGTTAGAAGTTAGGTATGCAAAACACCCTCTCTGAATGTACATGTCAGACCATTAAGAAGATGGGCTACAGTACCAGAAAACCACACCAGATGCTCACTTCCTGTCAGTTTAACACAGGAAATTAAAGCCGTAATTCATAAACACTCACCAAAACAGGACAAAAACAGGTGAAATATTTCGGCAAAGTCTGTTGAGTCTAAATTTCAGGAGTAATATCCAGATGGTAGGGCAATAGTTTGACATCCCACAATATCAGACAAGATAATGCAGCATCTAACAAAGCTTAAATCATCTGGTTTTCCCAACATAAAGGCCAGGTTACGCTGCTTTCGTCCGACTCTGCAAGCTCCAATGGCTTGTACCAGTATGGACATTTGGTCACCAGAATGGTTGAGTTTTACTCATACATGTACAGTACAGCCAACAAAAATGCATCATCTGTGTTATCTCATTAGTTAATTACGGACCAAAATCTCTGAGGAATGTTTTAAACATCATGTCAATTTATATTGCATTTAGAGGTGGATAATCCAGGTCGAGAAAATAAAAGCCTGCAAAGAGATTAGTTCCAGCTCTTTGCATTTCCAGGTCCACAACACCGACTGGTTAACACCTGGTTAAGTGAAGAAGGTGAAGGAAAACAAGGCAGGGTTTTTACTTTCTGCACCTGGATTAATCACCCCTTGCCGTTATGAAGGAAAGAGGGGTTTATATGCTACTAATAGAGTGAACCTAATAATATGGCATTTGAGTCTCCATTTCTCCAAGGTATACATTCAAACAGTAACAGAACATGTTCTGTTTTTGAGGAAGATGCTTACTATGGTCCAAACTACATGAAGTAAAAAAAAACTTTGTATTAATGCAGTTATGTTTTAAACTCGTGGCAGACATATTGTATTTTTGAGTCAGGGCTGGTAAGAAAAATTTGACTTCACACTTTTATTTCTGACTTAGAATATGGATATATTTATTTATTTCATACATGTAATAAAATACTGTGCAAAATAAAACATATTAATGCAAGAAAAACAAAGTCAAATTCTTGTAGTATTATTTTTTAAATGTCTTGGCTTTTTAGGTTGGGAATGCTCTGTACAAATAAAAAGTGTATCACAAATATAGCAGCAAAAGATCCAATAGATTAGAAGGTTGTAATCAAATAAGAAGTTGGTCACAACGAAGGAGAAGGAAGACATTGGTGATTCCAACTAAACATGGATTTGTTCCAATACTAAAGGAATGCCCAAAAGGAAACCCTGAACTCACCCAGAGAGGGAGGTAAAGAGGCCCTCGAGGAAGGAAAATAGTTAAAGGAGCCAAGAGGGGGAACACTGATAAGCTCAACAAACCAAGAGGAAGAAGGGGAGGCAAGAGCAGTACAAATACAGAAATAAAAAGATAAAAAGGATTAACATTTATCTTTCCAATAGGCCCAAGTTAAACTTTCTAAATTACAGCCTATATCTCCCAGAGACAAAAAAGCAAAAAAGGAAAGTTATTGGGGTTTACACAAAGTAGCAAGTCAGATAAGTATACTGCTACAGAAAGACAAAAGAAAAATGAACTTTTTTATAAGACAGAGCAGATAGAGAAAACACCCAAGAATAAATTGTTGGTAATAACTGGGGACATTGTAACAATATACTAGTCTTTAATACAAAGCTATTGTTAAGAGACTGAACAAAGAGAAAATGTAAAATTACATCTGCTCAGTTGGGGAGATTTGATGAGAAAAGCTCATATTAAGGTACACAAAAATGTCTGTTCAGCAAAATGAAATTATAAACTTTTTTAAAAAAGTTTGTTTCAACAAGATATGTGACAGCCTTTACTTGTCTTCCGCTTTATCAGGACTGGGTCACAGGGGCAGCAGTATTAGCAGATACCTAGACTTCCCTCTCCCTAGACCCCTCCCCCAATTTCTCTGAGAGACGCCCCAGGCGTTCCAGGGCCAGTTAAGGGACATAGTCCCTCAATCGTTTCCTAGGCCTTCCCCTGAGTCTCCTCTCAAAGGGACGTGCCTGAAACGCCTCACCGGGGAAGCTTCAAGGGGGCCTCCTAAACAGATGTCCAAGCCCCCACAGTTAAGTCCCCTCAGTGTGGAAGAGAAATGCCTCTATTTCGAGCTTCTACCAAAAGACAGAGCCCCTCACCCCTTCTCCAAAGGAGTGTGTGGCCACCCTGCCTAGAAAGTATATTTCTACCGCATGTATATTGGATCTCTTTCTTTTACACATGACCCAGATTTCATGGATGAGGGTAGGAATGAAGACTTACCAATAAATGAATGCGTTAGTTTTTAGCTCAGCTCTCTCTTCACCAAAACATACTGGTGCAGTGTCTGCATTACGGTAGTAGCCACACCAATCTATTTGTTGGTATTCTGCTCCAGACTCTGAACACCCAGTCTCTGCTTCCACCTGAGAAGGCACATCAGCCAGGTTCTTATTCCTTCCACTATCCTTAAATGTCCATAAGGTCAGCAGCTCCCCATTCGCACTGTAAACAGTGTTAGCGAAGCACCGCTTTTCCTACTGGAGTTTGCCAGAATTGCTTTTAGGAAGACTCATAGTCTTTTTGTGGCCTCACTGAACTCCTTTGACTGTCTTGCCTTTGCATTGCACTTGGCCTCACGGTACCCATTTGCTGCCCCAGGAGCCCCTTCACTTCTCTCTTAGGCTTGCCGAGTCTGTCTGTGGTCCTTCACTTCCACTGTATCCAACTCACCAGCAAGTGGTGAACAGTGGACAGCTTTGCCCCTCTTATTGTCCGAGTGCCCAAGCTCCTTTGAACCCACCTTAAACATGGTCTTCATGATGGACAATCCATGACTTGTAAAGACGTCTATCAATACATCCCATAATTATTTTTCAACATCAAAGCCAAGGACCATTCCTCTTGATTACACCCCTCCATGTCACATCCCTACCTGAAGTGATGCGACTCTGGAGAACATTCCAGAGTAGTAGAGAGTTAGCCTTTCTCAAGAAGTTAGGTTCTAGAACACAGGTGTCAAAGTGGTTCCAGAAAGGACCATGTGGCTGCTGGTTTTCTTTCCACCCAAGCAGTAGCACACCAGACTCCATTCACCCCATTAAGTCATCATGTTAAGACTGAACTCACTTAATGAGATGACTGGAGTCTGACTGGGCGTTTCTTACCTACATTTCAGAGAAATCGTCTAAAATAAGGTGCCGTAACTTCAGCCATGTCCCAAATTTGTGTGTACTAGTTATCCAACATTTTACTGATAATAAATTAACGCATACACTTGCAGTGTTGTTTTTCTTGTTGAAAATCATCATGTGCACATTATTAAATATTTAGCCAATGAACACTAGCGTTACAGTCAGGTGGAATGATGTATGAGTTTTCAGTGTTTTGTATGACCTTATCGTGCACAAGCTTTGTTGAATGACAACTGGTTGTTCACATCGAGTAATAAAGGGAGAATCCTGCAGCGCAAGTAAGTATAACAGCCCCCTTATGGTTTATCTATAAAATCTCATCCCTGAGTAGTGAAATCAGTAAAATCTGAAGTAAAGTGTATAGAAAATACCTGAATTGAGTGACTTACAAAGAAAAAATCCCCAAACTCAAGCCACTCGGCGTCCTAGCAGAGTTTGGGTCATGTTCTATTTATAAGTCCACGGTTATTTACAAAAGCTGAAGTCGATACGATATCTATTTACATCCTCACTGTTTATTCCATGTTTTATGCTCTTACATGTTGCTTACACTGATAGCGGGTGACTAGATGTGTGTTTATTACCCTAGGTAGCCGAAGTTAGGGCACTTTAATATACTTTTAACTTCAAACATTTTAAGTCCACATATACCTCTATTTTTGGAGGATGACAAAAAAGGGATAAACCTTTCATAAAATGAATGTAGATATTCTAGATCTGTTTACCATGCAGAAATAAATAATGTAAAGCAAGTTACGTCTTCTGTTCTTTGCCTACAGCTAATGCTAACTCAGTTGACATTCAGTTGGATTTATGCTATCCTCAACTCGTTATCTGCTTATCACATTTATTTGGACTAATGCCATGTGGGTAAAAGTATAAAATATAGGTTTGGATTTACCTAAATCCCCTGGCAGTACACCGAACTGTAATATACAGACCAACCAGTGCTACAATTCACTCCGAAGTGCTGTTATAAGTTAGCTTACTAATGAGCAATTATGGGCACAATGTTGTGAAAACCTAGTAGCATCAACTTCATTATTAAGATTGCACCAATAGTCTTAAAAATGGTTTGGTCCTGTTCTTTGTCTTGCATTTCTTTAAAGTCTTGGACTTGTGCTGATCTCAAATTTGGTGATCTTGACTACATAACTACTTTATCCTAACACCATTTATAGCTTTTAGAGATGAGATGTTTAAACTCAAGCGGTGATGTTGCCAAAGGCTACTTCCTTTAAATCTTCTGCTTTTGGCCACTTGTGGATTTTTAATCAAAAACTGTGGGGAACAGAGGAAATGTGCATTGAAGAACTGAGTGGACTGTGACTGGGATCTGGATCACAACAGGGCTAAACTTGACAACATCAAGAAAAGCAGAGAAGAGCAGTGGTGACTAAGTTCATGAATTTGCAGCCACATTCAGATTAACACAGGCTCTGCAAGACCAGTCAAAGGTCGAATATCTTTGTGAATGAGATCTGTCGTGCAAACACATGGTCATCTGGCTAAAGAAAGTCATGCTTTCTTGATTCTATTGTGCTAATGTCTCATTGACCGACTTCTAAGCTTGGGACACATCCTGTAGTCTTCCTATACTAAACAAAGCAAAAATCCACATGCTGTCCTGACACATTGGCACTACAATCCCTCCGCCAAAAACAGGAATGTTGAAAGATATACTTGATTTCAGTAGCTCAGATCAGTTTTATATGTGAACATCGATTTACAATGGTAAAAGAGTAAAACAAGTGTATTGGAAAGATTAGAAAAGGAGAAGAGAAAGAAGCTAAAGGGTGCTTGCCTGGCACAATGAGTCCTACTTGTTAGCCAGTGACAGTGTCAGGGATCGTGACAGGGTCCAGACGCTAGACACCAGCTGCAGTGCCTCGTAAATAGACTGCTGTCTCACTGGGACATTTGCACAGCAGTGGCTACATACTCACACACGCACGCACACACACAGGCATGTGGGCACTTGCATATACTAGGGCAGGCGTTCAGACAGACACTGACTGATTGTGTCTCCCAAATCTTGTAAAGAGGGACAGTGAAGCTCTTTGTGTCTTTTGGGCTGTAAAATTGCTCATAAAAGAGAAAAAAGTACTTCACCAGGAAGGAGGATCTGAAGCAGAGAAAAAAAACTTAAAGCACAATAGTGAAAGACCCATCGCTAAATTGAGAAATCAAACAATAAGATCTGAATATTAATAGGTTAAGAAAAAAAGCCAGTTGTTGGACATAAAAAGAGATATTTGTAAGAATGAACCCAACAAACCTGATATCAATAGGGATCCTGCATTTGCCCTTGGGCACAAAAGAGTGGAAACTAAAGTTAGAGGGGCTATGGGTGTGAGAAAAGCCACACTGGACTGTGGGTGAAAGGGTTAAATAAGAGGGACAGATCCTGCTGAGCCAGCAGCAATATGTTAAAGTGCAAGGTTTCATTGTTGCAGATACAGAAGAAAACTCCTTGCCATTAGTCACACTAGCAAGTGAAAAGACTCTTCACACCAAGTAACCCTTGCAGCACCACTAACCAACAAGTTAAAACCCTTGTAATTAGTCAAAAAACACTAAATAACATTGTAGCATTTGCACTGAAATTACCCTATTTGAATTTGTATGCAAAGCTCAATAAGACTAAATTCATGTAGTGGAAGCCTCAGATCGAGCAACCGTGAAGGAGATTTTCTTTTCTTCGACTTTATCCATTTTTCCCTGCTTCTTCATCTCCCAATGCAAGCCTCCTACGCAGTGTTACTCTACACGTTATCTCTAGAGCTCAGGGAGGAGAAGATGCTAGCATACCCTTACTCCAGTCGGAGCAGGGCTGAGACACATTCATCATAATTATCATCATCCTCGCACTGACTTAATGAAAATACACAACCATAAGGCGAGGCATCCAATACAAAATAATAGAACAAACCAACCACGTAAAAAGAACCGCTTTGGGGGGGGGGAGTTACAATGGTTCCCTAAAGTGTACACACTACTTTATAAATATCAGGTTTTTAGACAATTTTTTAAACAACTTGTGTGTTTGGCCGTGACATCAAGTTGACTTTGTGCAAGAACAGCAAAAATGTGTGATTATGGGATTTTAAAAGTGTAAACCAGTACCTGACCAAAGAGTATAGTATGTACACTTAAAACTGACCCCTAAAGGTTCCTAAAGGTACACTAAGACCAAACGCGAATGCTGCAATTTTTCCGTGTGGGTTGCCTGCCATTGCATGCTCCATCATGCCTCTCGCTTGCAATTCGCCCACACACCCCGGTGAACCACCACCCAGCTCGCTCCACTACCTCATCAAATAGGAGTAGTTGCTGGTTCCTGTTGTCTGTTCAACTCAAACTAGCAAACCTCAACTGTACTGAGCAAGTGACATTAGCATTGGTGCTGGGGTCCCTGGGTCGACTAGATCAGGTCCCAGTTCAGCCACTACCACCAACTGCTCACTTAGCTGTTGCTAGATAATTGTTTCTAGTGGTTCTTCCCTCCATCTGGGTCCCAGTACCAATGGAGACCGATAAACTGAGCCTCAACTGCACATTGAGGGTCACAACTAGTAGTATAGTGCCTCGTCATGGTGCCGCTTTGCACTGTCCGCATGTCCGTTGCGACTCGCTGCTTAGCTTTTTTCACCTAATATGCAGCATTCACATCGCACAGCCAGCTTCATTTGCATGACCGACCACGTGGTTGCTCCTCAACGTCCTTTTCATAAGTAAATATGGGAATTATTTGATGCACTTGCTGCATTTGTGATCAGTGTGAATGTAGTGAAAACTGTACATCTGCGAATGGAGTACGATTGTGTTGCTGAGCTAAGAATAGCGTCCCTTATGGTGGGTGCTAAATCACAGTTGCCAAAAGGCTCGTGGACATGGAGATGGAGAGGCCTGTAGCGCCTTGAAGTTTGCACACCTGTTAATAAATACTATGCTGCAGCATCTTCTGATTAAAAAACAGTGTAGTGGGATTTCATGACTCATCTTTGAACACATCTGCAAATTCTACCCAGCAGAAGTTCATAAAATCTATCAGATGGTGAGGATATGTTTTGACCGCAACCCCCTTTAAGTTACTCCACAGATTTTTGTCTAATTTTGTTTAGTTTTGCAGCTCATTAAGTATTGCTTTCAAGCTTTTTTTCCAAGGAGCATCAATTTTGAAAGGAAAAAAAATCAGTTTATCAACATTGATGATTTCTTTTTTAATAATAAGTGAAAACAATTTACCTATTAATAAAACATTCCTTAAAATTGCTGACTAGCTTTTTGGATGATTTTGATCATCTATATGATATTCTTTCATTTATTATTACTAGTGATGAGCTCCAAGTCTTTAAGGTTAGGAGGCCTTTCTAACATCACCAAAATCTTTAAATCGCTTCACAAGGTTCCAGCTGAACCTCTCCAAATTGTGATTATATTATTTCGATTCAGAAATACTATAATCAAACAAAATATTAAAACAAAAAACTAATAAATAATAAATTATTTTCTATTTTTTTCTTTAAATTACTTTTAATAATACATTTATTGCCCCTGTAAAATGTTCTTCTTTGAGAAAAAAGATCTTTACTGCAGAGAAATAATACAAATACCAGATTCAGACTCCCAAAGTAACTCTATGTTCATAAGAGGCATATGCATTTGCTCAGTCCTTTAATTAATTTAAGTGCTCTGAAACAGAAAAAGGACATTTGATCTTTATTAAATCAAAATGCAGCATGAAATGCCTGGTGATCAGGGTACAAATAAAAAAGGTTTGGTTGTTTTGATTACTGCAATCCAGCACAGCTGACATCTCTGCAATAACTGAACAAGTCCCTGGACGTCCCATGAGGCAGGTGGTAATGTTTTTACTGGCCAAACATTTGGCAATAACAAAACAACAGTTACCATTCATCTGTCTGTCATTTCCCCTCTCATTACTTTAGTTACTATCAGCACCAGGTAACAAGAATATTTGGCAGGGAGCCTAATGTGATTTAAAGAGATGAATGATCTACAGAAAAGCATCAGGCTGCACAATATAAATCGTGCTGCACTGGAAAAGTGGTGTGTGCCTCACATTTGTCGTTTGTTCTGGGTAAAGGGATTAACTCACTGTAAATATAAAGCAAAAATTACTAAACACCACATTAAATGTGGAAAAACTGAAAATACAGGGAAAGTGAATAATGTACAAATTCTGCCAAGAGTGGCTGCTTAAAGCTATGCAATATAACATTCAATTAGGGTCAAGTTACACAACAAATGGAGAGATGCCCATCTGACAAAGCTCCTACATGGAGCTATAGCTACAAATACAGGGAATCTAAAGAAAATAGCTGCATGTTATCATAAAAACCTGTGATATGCCATAACATTGCTTAATATTGCAGTCCTTATTTTTCTTGTGATATATAAATAAAAGCTTACAGTGCATCCAGAAAGTATTCACAGCACCTCACTGGAAAAAAGATTTATTTAATACAACTTGGACTAAAGCTGTAATGTAAAATATGGAAAAAGTGGGTGTTAATATCTTCCAGGTTCATAGAAAAAAAGCCAAAAAGCAACAAATACATCATAAAGTATGTTTTGTACCCCTGTGGAATTGTGACACAGGATAAGGAGGAAGACCTCTCAGCTGCTTCTCCCCAGGATTTTCCTGGATTTTTTTATGAGCATAGATGGGCAGGGTGGTTATGTTAAATGACGTCGTCACATAATTTCCCTTTTATAGGTATATTCACATTAGCAAAACAGAAAGTGATACAAAATTCTCCAAATGCATTAAAAACTCAACACTTTCTACTGTTCCAGAAGGTTATTTTAACCTAAACTCAATCAATTTTATATAATCCAATTCTACAGAAAGTTAACAGAGACACACAGTGGTTGAGGCTGTGTATAAATAAAATGCAGGGAGGATCTGTTTTAGCACAAAGGGTTTAAAGAAAAAAAATGAAATATCATATATTTACATACAACTTTTTAACTCAGGGGGGATCGGTGGAAGCTTTATGCATGTGTGGCTCATGAGGGAGGGGTTCGCTCACTCACTGCTCACTGAAGACTCTAAACTCGACTAAAGTCTCCCAATGACTGTCTAAACGGCACAGGTTTTATGTTTTCACAGCGCTTTCCTCAATTTGTACAAATGAAGAGGTAAACGTGTTTAAAAACACAGTTTCCGTGGCTGTTGCGCTCATTAAAAGTCAGTCTATCAGCATATTTCTATTGTAATTCTAAGTAAGTTTCAGCTTAATCAGTGTCTGTGCTTAAATACGGACGGAGAAGAAGCCCAGATGTCCGTCAATGGGCCGTTACGCTCATAAAAAATGAGTGTAACTTGACTTATTTCAGTGTAACGACCCGTTACACTGAAATAGGATGGCGAGAACCCTGAACTGAGCAAGTCCAGTAGGCAGGAGAATGCGCAGCGTCACAGCACCTACATCGCTCTGACGGGTGTGCGACGGGTGCCTGGTAGAGAAGGCTAACAGGCTCTCTAATAGCATTTTAAACTTGCTACCAACAATCCTCCTTCTTCGTTCCACTGACGTAAGAGTTTGCCACCAGAACTGTAGGAGGCTTGACTATGAGGGGGTAAATTTGAGCAGAATGCACACTGTATACTGATGCACACCTGAAACAGCTTTGTTAAGGTTTATATATTCAAAGTTTAACTGTGAGGATTCCAACCTTATTGAAGAGTATAAATGATCTACTTACACCAGTCTTGTCACAGAGCCGCAGAGTGTTGAAGGAGCCCACAGCAAACACCTCCCCATCTGGGGTCCAGGACAAAGACGTGATGGGGTAGTCCTGAGAGGACGACGTGTGAAGCAGGCGTCCGAAGCCATCCCAAACCTTTGGAGGGAGGAGATTCATTATTAAATTCAATAAACAATCTGAAAAAAAGTAACATTTCTAAAGGGTTGAGTTATATTACGAGCAGTAAAGTTGCTGGTTTTTGTTTTTTAAAATGTGCGACTTTTATTAAACATTTGCTTAAACTCAGCTCAGGAGTCTTAGAAATCAATGTAAGGGACATTAATTGTTTAACAGAATAAAGTTCAGTTCAATTCATTTATTTTTTGTTCAACTTAGAATCTTATGGAACTCCGAAGGAACTTTGACACCGTCAAAGTTTTGCTTTACTGTGTTGGAAGGAAATGGCTGATCATGTTTTAGTCCAGAGCAATCAGTGAGATGGACTTTTTTTCTGATGTTTTTTTTTTTCCTCAAATCAATCAATGCAACGCTAGAGCAATTCTTCCCCTAAAATAATACACTGCAACTGCATGTTGATTGATTGGCCTAGTCTAAAAATGTGTGTAAAAAGCAAACCACCCCCAACTGAAGGTTTTTTTTTCATATCTCAACCAGTCCACAGCATCTCACATGCGAGTCATGCGAATCATTCACACCCTGTGACTTACTTAAAGTAGCATCGCTGCAGAATTATTGGCTCAGCTATAACCATTATTATCACCTAATGATTAGATTGAGTTTTAACTGGCTGCTGCCCCATCCCATACCTTCTTAGTAGCTGCCTTTCTCAGTAGGCCCTGTTACCACGGGTGGATTATCCTCAACCCTAACCATGTCACCTCAGTCCTTATACAGACTAAACTGAGGAGGCAAAAAAGCACCTCAGGCCCAGTTTGAAAGTGTCTTTAGCCTCTTCAAAATATTTTGGTCATAAACCCAGAACAAAGACTGGCCTCTGAGGCCCCGTGGCCTTTCACATATTTCAAATAAAGTTAGTGATAGCTGAATATTTCAACAGGTTTAACTTTGAAGAAAAAAAAAAACAAGGGCTAAGGGTGTTGGATATCAGGGGGGTGTGGTACAAAAAAACAAAGTTCACTTTATAGGTTTTCCCAAACTATTCATTTCAAAACACCCACAGTGAACGAACGCAAAGCCAACTTGCTATCATACAAATCAACTGATCAGGACCTGTGACCACCTTCTACCCCGATGGCTGCATTGGTAAAAACACCGAACACTGAGCAACTAAATAGCACCTCAATTCTGCCTTTGAGTGTTTTGTTAAAGAGAGTAAAGATTACTAGGAGTGTCACCAGATCTACGGACTGCGACAAAGATTCAAACATCCTAATGATTTTAAAGTGTGCATCTGTGCTATGGAGCAGTATGTGGTTGATATGACTTTATCTTGTGATCTAAGTTTATCCAACCAGGACATTCAAACATCTGATTTAGACTTACAACACTTTTACTTTGATATAAGAAAGGATGAAGCTTTTGAGTTTTGCTGACAGACTTGGGGAAACAAAATCTCACAGGAAGTCTCATCCACTTTTAGATCACTAATGTGGAGAATTTGGGGCTGTTAATGACGCTAGAATTGGGATCTGTTTCCAACTTTGTAGTGATATTAAACTAGAGTGCTATTTCACACTTTGATTACGACTGGACCCAGTCATGTGGTCTAAATGAGCTGGATGTATTTTTACACCATAACTCGCTGGTAGATCCTATACGTCCTCTACCTTTTATTCATTGCTTTTATACTCTGTATCTAATCCCTAGTTAATAGGTTTTGCATGTTTAATAGTATTAACTATTTTTATTATATTATTAATACTATTATATTAATAGTAAAAACTATTTTGTTTAATAGTATTAAGCCCCCATTTTCCTTTCACATAACAGAGTTACAGATTAAAAAGAGTTAATTCAGGATTTTTAAATTTTATTAAAATGGCGCTGCATACGCAAAAAAAAATAAAAAAAATTCACAAACCTTATATTTACAATCTTCTCCACCCGACAGGATGAGGTCATTGACCGAATTCCAGTCCACCTTTAGAACAAGTCCATCATGAGCCTTCCACTAAAGAGAGACAGCAGGGCAGAGAAAAAACTTCAGCTACATGTCACTTAATCATCTGTACACTTTTCCTTTTCCTGTTGACCAATCCACATTTAAAAGAGAAAAAAAAAATCTATTGATCACTTTCTGCCTCTATTTTGTCCAAAGGAAGGGAATAAAGTAAAAAGCTAAGGAAATGAGTAGGCCTACAATCTGTGGATCATATTGTTTACTGTTACACTGATGAAGTTACTGTTATAAGAATGTTGATTTTTCATTACAACAAAAAATTAAAATTAGTGATGTTGGACAACATTTCAAAATAATATGGCAGAATAGATGGAAAGGTTATTCTGTTTTCTTTTTCTCTATTGTTTATTCTTTTAGAGTACTGAT